>JASPKZ010007251.1:1595000-1637500 GCA_030220185.1 Diploptera punctata | reverse complement strand
TATATTATTTTATTATTATTATTATTATTATTATTATTATTATTATTAGTATTATTATTATTACAACTGGAGTACAGAGTGTTCCAAAATTATGGACGGGGTTTCAAAGTTATTTAATTTCCCTTAAATGATATATATAATAACAAGAGTTACATGGGATTAAAGAGAAACTCTTCGAGTTTTCATAACATACTTTATAAGAGTTATTCGATGTGAACACCTTTTGTCACAAGGCAAACCATGGTCAGCATATTTGGAGTAATGGATTCAACAGCAGCAACAATCCTTCTTCCCAAGTCTGGAAGACCGACGGGAAGTGGTGGTACATACACATGGTCCTTCACATACCCCCACAGGAAGAAATCACAAGGTGTGAGATCGGGTGAACGTGGAGAGTATGGGAATGAATCATGTCATCCGGACCGACGCGTCATTCGGTGTTCGTGGACGTCCTGGACTTTTCTTTCTACAGATACATCTAGTTGTTTCTGTTTATACCATAGACGGATAATTGTATCTGTCGGAGGATCAATTCCAAATTGCCGCCGGAAAGTTCGCTGCACTGCAACAATGGAACCATACCTTGCAAATTGCAACACACAGAATGACTTCTGTACAGGAATCATCATTTTCACAAATTTAACGCTGACGACGTAATAATGACAAGAAACAAATTACTGAATACAGGATATGAAACATTCTGTTTTTCTTTCATTATAGCAAATAATCACGCATCCAATTTCGTTTGTAAAACTATACCAACTACTTAAAAACCCGCCCATCATTTTGGAACACGGTGTATTAATCATAATTAATAAAAAAAGGCTACTATTGTAGTTATTTGCGCTATAAGGGTTGAAAATGAAATTTTATGGATCAGTTCTTTATCTTCGAAATAAATCGAATCAATTTCGAAATAAACTCGTAAAATATTATCAATCCTGGCAACATACAGAACTTTATTTCATATACCTTAGTTATATCTTTCATTAAGGAAGGAGAAATATGTTACGAGTATCTGAGAATAAAGTTCTAATGAAAATGTATGGTCCAAAGATAGATGAACAGAGAGGTGAATGGAGAAGACTACATAACAGTGAACTAAGTAACTCACGGGAACTCTCGAACCCATAAGTTTATGGCCGCTAGGACGTAAGCTCTCCATACGTCCCTATCCTGAACCAGTACCTTCCAATCATCCCCTGTATAATCTACTTCCCTCAAATCATAGTTAATGTTATTCTCTCATCTCATTCTTTATCTACCAACTGGACGCTTTCCCTCTGGTTTTCCTATAAGAAGCTTCCATGCACGTCTTTCATTCCCCATTCGTGCCACATGTCCTGCCCATCGCAGTCTACGAAACTTAACTGTTCTCATTATATCTGGCTTCCTATAAAGACCATGTAGTTCACTGTTAGGTAGTCTTCTCCGTTCACCTGTCTGTTCATCTCTCTTTGGTCCAAAAATTTTCCTAAGAACTTTATTCTCAAATACTCACAATCTCCTTTCCTTCCTTAAAGTAAGAGGCCATGTTTCGCATCCATATAATATAACTGGTAGAACAATAGTTTTATATATTTTCAGTTTAACGTTTTTTGAAAGGAGTTGACAACGTCAAGAGTCTCTGTAATGCGTAATATCACGCATTTTCAGAATTGAGTCTATGTTTAATTTCTTTGTGCATCTCATTCTCCCTCAAATTACAGTTAATGTTATTCTACTACCTCATTCTTGGTCTACCAACTGGGCGTTTTCCCTCTGGTTTTCCTACAAGAAGTTTCAATGCAAGTGAGCTACATGATCTTTATACCAAAGGAAATATAATAAGAGTTAAATCTCGTAGACTTCAATGGGCAGGACATGTGGCACGAAAGACGTGCATGGAAGCTTCTTGTAGAAAAACCTGAGAAAAACGCCCAGTTGGTAGACCAAGAATGAGGAGGGAGTATAACATTAACTATGATGAGGGAAGTAGATTATACAGGGCATGATTATAAAACATTATCTCAGGATAGTCCCGCGCCGTAGCCGAGCGGTTAAGGTAGGAAGCCTTGGCGCAGAGCTACGGGACTTGCGCTGGTTCGAGTCTCCATGAGGGAAGAAATTTTCTCATGGTATTTCGGCCAGTATGGGACCGGTGCCCACCCAGCATCGTGAGGCAATTGGGTAGCTACAATAAGTAGCGGCTCCAGGTTGAGGAACCAGCTATAACGGCTGGGGGGCTCGACATGCTAACCACATGTCACCCCTACACTGGCTGTTGATCATCTACCTCTGTGATTGACACATGTGGATGTGAAGGGCCAGCAGCCGGCTGGTAAAAGGGCAACCGCTGAAAAGTGGAAAGACCCTCAATCAATCGGAATCTCAGGATAGAGATGTATGGATAGCTTATGTCGCTTGGCCATGAACCTATGGGTTCGAAAGTGCCAGTGAGTTAGTTATACCTTAGTTATACCTTAATTGTCATTGTGACGATGAGCCAAACATTTGTCACTCGATAATATCTGTAGAGAAATGAGATAAACTAAATTAGCTTGGTTAAATAACTCCCGCAAGGAAGTACCCTTCCCCGCGTTGGAAATGCGGGTATTTAGCAGACAATAAGTACAAATTATATTTCACCATAAATTGATACCCGATTCCATTGACGACAATTTTACTATTGTGTTACGCAGACTATTTAACTCACGGCCCAAATGGGAGTCAATGGCCAATCACGTTTCAATGTATCTTGTTTTACAACCAATCACAGTGGTGTTTCACCGGATATTTATCAATTAAGTTTATCATATTAAAGAAAACTCTTCCTTTTTTAATATTCTGATCAGGTCATAGCATTATTTTGCAGTGACTGACTCTCCAAGAAATACGGCCCAGATTGTATATATAGTGCACGAATGTAAACATATAATGCTTACGGGATATAATGGAAAAACATTCGTAGTAATTGATTATACCACAATAAAAAAAAACCACTGTTTGCACTTTCTTAAACGTATTATTTCCCAGTGACTTGCGTTCCAGAAAAATACAATGTACTTCATACGACATTAGAAATTAATTAATAACCTATAATGTTGGTTATAAACAGTGTGATTTGTTTCATTTTTTCCTCCACTAGGGTGCATTCTTACAGTATTTAGATCATTTGGCAATAAATAATATGATCTGGTTGCCGTGATGAACAAATTAAGCATAACAAACGTTTCTCATTTGTTTTTAAACATCGCCGTTTACATTAAATATATGAACATTTTACAATAACTATAGGCCTATTTAAATAATGATTTGTGAGCAAACAGCTTAATTTTATTCGTTAAATAGTCTTAACAAATGCCACTATTGATTTCCAAATTCTCTAGATAATTTGGAAATCACTCGTGGCATTACTTATGATAATTAAAACAAAATTTACAGAAAGTCAATTTGACGCATAAATAATTATAATTAATGGGATTAACAAGGCAAACTCTACTTAAATTGAACAGCAATGAGAATAATATCAACGAAAATTGAATTTACATCTGAAAGTATACGCAGTAGCCGAGCGGTTTAAAGTATCATGCCTTGATGCAGAGCTACGGGATTTGTGCTAGTTCGAGTCCCCCATGGGGAATGAAATTTTCTCATGAAATGCCGGACAGTATGGGACTGGAGCCAATCCAGCATCGAGAGGTATTTGGGTAGCTACAATAAGTAGCGGCTTCAGGTAGATAAAGCCAGTTATAACAGTTGGAGGACCCAATATTCTAACTACATGCCATCCATATACTGACTGGATAATCTATAATTATTAATTTATTAAATTGCAGGATTGCATGGCAGCCCTGCCTCCTCGCCTCGAGCATGTGTCCCTTAAGAAAGTCCCTTTCGCGACGCATCTTCTCACTAAAGTCCTCGGCAATATTGATACCGGTCCCTTTAAGATATTCACTGTCTCTAAGGATCCAACACTTTATTTTGTAGTGTGATAATTTGCATACAATCGGTCTCTTTCCACTGTTCCAACGACCTACTCTATGCACTCTTTCAATATCACTGTCCACCAAATCAATCCCGATTTGCGCCACTACTCTTTTAACTATAAGTTCAGTTTCCTCCCAGCTCTCCCTGTCTTCTTCATGCACTCCATTTATCACAATATTATTACGGCGACTCTGATTTTCGAGATAGTCTAATTTAGATCCCAGCCATTTCAATCTGTCCTCCATCCGATGCATGTTCGTCTCAATATCACGAATTTTTTCACCCACGTTGCACTTTTCAAACCCCTCTTTCACTTCAGTTGACAATTTTTCAATCATCTTCTTCCATAATGCTTTGTCCCCTGCACACTTCAACCACTCTCACAAAAACACGTCCGCTCTTCTCGACGGTCTCGACTAAAAACCCCATCTATAATTAACACATGGGGATGTGATGCCAGAAGCTGGTTTAGAAGTACGAGGGTCTTCTAGATCTGTCGCGCCGGGCTCTGGAGTAAGAAGGCTCGACAAAGTTTAGTAAAAATTGTTCAAAAAACTTTCAAGAGAATTCGGATTTAAATAAAATAATGTGACGATAACCTATTTTTCTATTATAGAGTGTCCCTTTATGGTCACGTCCTGGAAGAAATAAACATGGCAGACCAAGATGGAAATGGAAAACCTATGTCAGACTATAATGGATGATAGGAATTTGGAAAGAAGGAGATTGGAATGATATAAATAAATGGAAACTGAAGATGGCAAACCTATAAATGGGAGAAAGCCGAAGAAGAAGAAGAAGAAAAAGAGAAGAGTTCCCTTTTTCTAGCAAGTTCAGGATTTGAGTTTTATCACAGTATTTACTGAGAGTAAAGATATTAGTGTATTATTTATATTATGTCCACCGCTGTGGTCTCGAGGTAGCATGCTGCCTTCTCATGCAGCGGGCCCGGGTTCGATCCCCGGTCGGGACAGTTTTTCTGGGTGAGGTTTTTATCGGGGTTTTTCCACACCTGTAAATCAAATGTCAGGAAAACGTTAAGGCCCAACGGTCCCCGAAATCATATGGCCATCATCATCATTCGCCGGTGTTGAAAGCAACGGGAAGCTATCACACCTACAATTCCCTAGTAAAACTGCAAACATAGCATGAAAATGCTATGAATGCAGTGAAAGACCTGCCCTCGAGCAGAATTACTATGGATGGATTTATATTATTATTATTATTATTATTATTATTATTATTATTATTATTATTATATTATTATATTATTATTATTATTATTGTTATTATTATTATTATTATTATTATTATTATTATTATTATTATTATTATTATTATTATTATTATTATTATTATTATTATTATTATTATGTTGATGACTATATAACATTGAGCTTACCTGATCTTTATGTGAAAACGTATATAATAAGACCAATTAAGTATCGTAGACAAATATGTGTAGGACATGTGGCTCGAATAGGGAATGAAAATGGGACATTGAAACTCCTTGAAGGTAAACAAGAGTGAAGGCGGCCAGTTGGTAGACCAAGAATTAAATGGGAGAATAACATGAACCTCGAAGTAAATTATAGTCTACAGGGTATGATTGAAAAATATTAGCTCAGGATAAGGATGTATTGAGAGCTTATGTCCACGCACCCATGAATCTAAGTTTTCGAAAATGCCTCGAAGTTATTTTATTATTATTATTACTATTATTATTATTATATTATTATTATTATTATTATTTATTATTATTATTATTATTATTATTATTATTATTATTATTATTATTATTAACTGACACATGGCCGGTCCCAAGCCCGGATGAGAAAGGAGGAGTGGAAGGAGTAACAACCTCACTAAAAAAAACAGGGTTCAGTTGGCTCCGACTGATAGTACCCTGTAAGAATCCCTAGCCAGGGTTACGGTGAAGACCTGAACGGCAGAGTCGGCGCAGAAGGAATCCTTCCAGAAGGCGGATCTGGTGGAAGAGGCAACCCTATCTCTAAGAGAAATAGAGAAACGCTGCCTTGCGGTAAAGGGTAATCTTCAATGGCTATGGGAAGAAAAGCCAAACAGAAAATTTCCTGGTCCTCCAGATTGGGGGTTGATGCGACGGGCTAATTCCCCGTTCATTGGAAAAAATGTAATGTTAAAAAACGCAATGATTTAAATCCGGACATATTTAAAAATGTACGGAAACGGACAATGACAATTGGAACATGGAAAATACAGGGATTAGGAAATAAATTTGGAGAGATATGTAAAGAATTAGAGAATAGAAATCAAGACATTATAATATTATCTGAAAGAAAGAAGAAAGGAAATGGTACAAAAGATAAAGGAACATTCATACATTTTTATAGTGGAGTACCTAAACACCAAAGAGGCAAGAGGGGAGTATCTATATTGGTAAAGAATAAATTTAAAAAAATATATTACAGATTGGGAACCAATAGATGAGAATTTGATAAATAAATTTATATGTGCATAAGTCACAATTATGGGTGCCTATGCAATTAGTAAAGATGAGAATAAGGTTAAAAAATAATATTTGTTCAATAAATTGAATGGAACAATAGAAGATATTGGAAATGGAAGAGAAATCATTATTGCAGGAGATTTCAACAGTGGAACAAGAAAGGAAGAAATAATTAAAATACTAGGACCATATTGAGAAGATACTGTAAATCATCATCATACGGTATCATGGCAGCTGCCGCCGTCTTCCGGAAACCAAACGCCATTCCTCTCTGTACATCCACTGATCTTCCTCCAATCCTCTGATATTCATAGCTGCTTGTACCCCTTCTCTCCAAGTTTTCTTCGGTCTTCCTCCTTTCCATTGGGATCCATTCCATAATAATTTTAGGCAATCTTTGCTCTGGCATTCTTTTGTATGATAATGGAAATAGATTAATTGATAATTGTAAACAGAATTTATTAAGAATATTAAATAGATACTACCAACATAGGGATATATATATATATATATATATATATATATACGATATCAGGATACACTTAATCAAAGGTCAATTATTGATTACATTATAATTAAAGAATAATCAAGGCTAAAGACACAAGATGTGAGAGTCTATAGAGGGGTAGTATTTGGTGATCATTTTTTGGTAAATAGCAGAAATGGACTATTGGAGAAGATCTGCTAGGATATCAAGAAGAGAGAAAATTAGAAATGATGTTATAAAATAGAACATGAATATGTAAAACTCGGTTTCGTTTAGAACGTATCCAAGAAAAGCAACTAAAATGGTATGGGCACATTAAGCGAATGGAGGATGAAATATTACCAAAAATAATAATGGAATGAACACCATCAGGAACGAGAAGGAAAGGACGAACAAATCCCATGTGGATCCATGGGATTAGAGAAACTTTGAAGGACTGGGAAATAGAGGAAGAACTGTGTTATAATAGAGACGAATGGAAGAAAATTATAAAACGAAATTAAAGACAAATCATTGGTGCCGGAAAATGTGTCAACGTTATAAAATATGGATATAATATATATATATATATATATATATATATATATATATATATATATATATATATAATTAACTGACTCCTTTGGGATTTGACCAATGACGAAAAAAATTAAATATACGAAACTGAAAATTTTAATACTACATTTACAATACAGTAAAAGCTCCTTATTCGCGGGGGATATGTTCTGCAAATATTCCGCGAATGTGAAATGGTAATTGTGTGGGTATATAGGGGATACGTTCCAATATTACAGAATAAAATAAAAATGATCAAAATAAAGTCAATTGATGAGAGATTTTGAACAATTTCCATTAATTATTAATATCAGGTTTCGGCAAGCACTTAAAGAACTTAGTAATTTATTTCCTGCTTTGCCGCTTTTAAAAGGTCTTTCAACTAAATTGATATTCAGCTTGATTTCTGCGATAGAATTCCTTATTTTGTCTTCGGATTTCTTGATTCTTTAACTTTGAAACAGCGTGATATTTTGACGCAAACGACTCGCCAACGCATATAAACGGTCAAGTATTTATATTTTTTTTAAACGGCAACACTAATTTTTTCTCTTTCGGTACTAATTTGGACTTATTGTTGCTTAAACTAAAAAACCTCTCACTTTGGAAAAATCTGAATAAAATGGGTGTAGGTAGGAAACACACACAGGTAGAAAAACTACCTGTTTCTCTGAACACACTTAATAACCATTTTACAAGCACATTCTTTACTCCTAAAGACAAAACACATACAATAAGTGAACTACTATTGACAAATCCACCAGACAGAGAACATTTCCATTTTTCATATCTTACAGAAAATGACATAAAGAAAGCTCTCAAACGAATAAAAACAAAAGCAGAAGGTACTGACCGTATAAATATCACTCTACTTAACAAAATAATCGACGTTATACTACCTACCATAACTCATGTTTTCAACTCCTCACTACAAACCTCTATATATCCCACATTATGGAAGCAAGCAATTGTACGCCCACTCCCGAAAGTAAAAACTCCCTTAACTCCTAACGATTTTCGACCCATTAGTATTTTACCTACCCTTTCAAAAGCTTTGGAACGATTAGTCTATAAACAACTGACTGACTACCTAACTGAACACGACCTTTTAGATCAATACCAATCAGGCTTTAGGACAGGACACAATACAAATACTGCTCTACTAAATATATGTGAAGACATACGCGAAGCATCTGATAATCGAAAACTTACTATTCTTACACTACTTGACTTTAGTAAAGCATTTGACACGGTAGACTTGGACTTATTGTTGCTTAAACTAAAAAACCTCTCACTTTCTGACAGTGTCACGCAATGGTTCAACTCCTACCTTCGTGAGCGCCAGCAATATGTTGTAGGAAATTCTACATTACGCTCTTCTTGGACCTACCGTAAAGCTGGAGTTCCACAGGGCTCGGTGCTCGGCCCATTGCTTTTTTCAATCTATATAAACGATATATCTGACTCCCTAAAACATTGCAAACATCATTTATTTGCGGACGACATGCAGATCTACCTTCACTCAGACAAATATTCTTTAAATGATGCGGTAACCAAAATTAATGAGGACCTTGACTCGCTAACGGCGTGGACAGAGAAATATGGACTTGAATTAAATCCTAGAAAGACACAAGCAATCATTATGGGCCATCAGAGACTATTATCCTCAATTAACACAAATGCAGTATTACATGTGTCACTTAATGGGGTTCAGATCCCTTATAGTGAGACAGTAAAAAATCTAGGAGTGTTTATGGATAAACATTTAATTTGGAATAAACAAATAAATAACACTTGCAAAACTATCTTCTCAATAATACACTCATTAAATCGTATAAGAAATGTTTACCGTTTTCTCTAAGAAAAATGCTAGTAGAAACACTCGCAATGCCCCATTTTGATTATTGTGATACTCTTTTTACTGACCTAAATACTGTTCTTACCCAAAGACTTCAACGTGTTCACAATTCTTGCATACGTTTTATTTGTGGTATACGTAGATTTGATCACGTTACACCATCCCTGGAACAATTGTCATGGCTTCGTCTTCAAGATCGTAGAACCATCCATTCCCTATGCCTACTCTATAACATATTACACACATCTTTACCTTATTATTTATCACACCGCTTCACTAAACCTCTCTGATACACATACTTAGATACCCGATCCCTTGAGCACAGTGTCCTCTATATCCCTCCTCATCATACTACCTATTATTCGAAATCTTTTACAGTTTCTCTTGCTAGAACATGGAATTCACTTCCACCCTATGTCAGAGACTGCCAAACTTTACCATCTTTCAGAAATAAATTGAAAATAAAATCACTAACAGAAACAACTCACTAATACTACTTTTTAAGAATTAATAATGCGTTTTTGCATTATTTAATAAAAATAGACTTAGGATTTGTTAATATATTTACCTAATGCCTTGTATAAAAAGCGTAGATTAATTCATTGTAGTGTATTTTTTTTCTCTTCTTTTTATGCATAGTAGATTCGAGCTGTTATTCCTTTTTTTTATTCATTGTATCATTAATTTAATTTTAATTGTATTTAGTTTCATTCTATTATTAGACATTAATTTCATTATTATTCAATATGACAGATAATTAATTGTTCAATGACTATTATTGTAACTTTTTTTTGTATTCATATGTAACATGTTTGTCCTGTCTAATATGACTACTATTGTAATTTTTTTGTATTCATGTGTAACATATGTTTGTCCTGTTTTATATGACTATTATTGTATTTTTTTTTTGTATTCATATGTAACATATGCTTGTTCTGGTGAGTGGAAGAGAAGCACATGGCCTTAACTCCACCAGGCTAAATAAATCTATTCTAAATAAATCTATTCTAAATTCTAAATTCTAAATTCTAATTCTAAAAAAAATTCTAATTTTTCTTTCCTTTTACTCGACATTATGAACTAGGAACAAAGCACACGAGACACGTGTTATTCAATCAAAATTATTGCAACGAATGACGAGTCACAAGTTGAAAAAATAATATACCGACCGTGGCGATGAGATGGAGGCATTTATCAAAGTACATATCGGCACGTGAAATACGAACAACAGCTTTTAACAATGAACTTTAGGCTTAGTGACAATAAGGTTTGTTTTGTTTTGATATTTATTTGTCCATTTGGTTTGAATCTCTATTTTTTAAAAGCCTTGGAACCTACCTGCAGTAAAATATAACTGCTGATGGTTAATAAAGCACTCTAATCCTTCTAATATACCGACTGGATCAGCGAAAATAAAGACATTTTTAGCCGCGAATACAGGTACTGTGTCGCAATTTTTAACCCGCGAATAAGTAGCTTTTATTATTTAGACCTCTACAGTATAGTTAGAATTTAATTCCTTAGATGGAAATTTAATTTCTATGTTTTTTGTGTGATGCTTCCGTTAAATTACTGATTATTTTTATTTTTTTTTTTGCACAAATGCCCCAGGTTGTCTTTCGACATTCCTGGCATGGCGTACTTGTAACCCACTTCTGAGATTGGGGCGCCTGGAAGGCGGGGTTACGTTGCCCCGATGATATGATGGGTGATGATGATGATGATGATAGCGGTGCGCCAGGAGAGTCCCTAATCCTAAGCTTAATCTAAGATCAATATGAGTGATGATGATTGCGATGGCCATAGATTTCGAGGACCGTTTGGGCCTTAAAGTTTTCCTGACATTTGTCTTACAGGTGAGGAAAAAACCCGATAGAAACCTCACCCAGAAAAACTGTCCCGACGGGGATCGAACCCGGGCCCGCTGTGTAACAAGGCAGCACGCTACCTCGAGACCACAGAGGTGGACTTATTTTAAATATGTTAAAATTAGATTTCATCCTGAATAGATCCCCGATTCCCCTGAAGAAATTGTCCTATTGTGATACCCAGTTAATTGAATGAGGTTTTACACCATCGTCAAAGGACAGACGAAGGTCAATTATTTGCCGCTCAAATAATTAATGAAATTAACAAGACAAACTCGACCTAAATTTGTCAATAATAAGAATAATATCAATGAACATTGCATTTACATCTGAAAGCTATGAGATTTAAAGGAAAAAATCAATAAAATTAAAAATAATTCTTACTGACTATTTAACTCATGCCCCAAATGGCAGTCAATGACCCATCACATTTCAATGAATTTTGATTTACAACCAATAACAGACCTTTTTTCACCTCGATTTTATTAATTTAATTTTATCACTTTAAAATCAAGCTCCTCCTTTTTAACATTCTGAATAGGTCAGACCATTATTTTGCAGTGACTGGCTCTATAAGAAATACGTTGAATATAACAATTTATATATTAAGATGTAAGAATTCTAGAATGCATGTGGCTACCAGATTGTACATTTAGTACACGAATGTAACCAGAAAGTGTTTGCGGGAGATAATATAAAAACATTTGTAGCAATTGATTATACCACCAAAAAAAAAAATCACTGTTTACACTTTCTTAAACGTATTATTTTCCAACAATTTACGTTCCAGAAAATGTAATTGATTTTTACATCACAGGACATCAGATATTAAATAATAATCTATATTGTTGGTTATAAATGTCTCCTCTAGGGTGCATTCTTACAATATTGCGATCCTTTGGTAATAAATAACATGATCTGGTTGCAGTGATGAACAAAAGAAGCATAACAACCGTTTCTCATTTGTTTTCAAACATCGCCGTTTACATTAAATATATAAATATTTTTAAATAACTGTATTTAAATAACGATTTTGAGTAAACAGCTTAATTTTATTCGTTAAATATCCTAACAAATGCCACTCTTGATTTCTAAATTCTCTAGATAAATTTGGAAGTCACCCGTGGCATTACTTATGATAAACGAATAGATCAAGTGAATTACTTCGAATATTTAGACTGTACATTCTCATATTACTAGTGGTTATGTTCCTTGTCTCTAACCTCGAGGGTCGCTGTTTCAAATCCCGTTGGGAACAATGGATTTTTAGGGTGGTAAAATCCAAAGAACAAGTTTTCGGGAAGGGACATTATATTATGGGTCCGAGTCTGAAGATTTTCAGGCTCGTAAAAGAACCACAAGCCTGAATAAAAGGTCTCTGCAAATTTAATTGACCTTCATACATCCAAGTTCTGCGCCTTAGCCGAGTGGCAAGATGCCTTGGCGCAGAGCTACGGGACTTACGCTGACTCGGATCTACATGATGGAAGAAATTTTCTCATGCAATTTCGGTCAGTATGGAACCGGTGCCCACCCAGCATCGTGAGGCATTTGTGTAGCTGTAGGTTGAGAAAGTCAGCTATAACGGCTAAGGGACCCGAGATGCTGAGTATTTGTCATCCCATGATCGCCTATCTCTGTGATTAACCAGCAGCTGACAGGTAGGACAAGGGCCTTCTAGGCTTGTCGCATCCTGGGAATTTTTAATGAGTTCACCTATCCAAGTAATATCTTAGATGTCTACTATATGTCTCATTGAGGCGATGTGCTCCCCATATGTCACTCATATGTAGGTAAATAAGCGTAACTATATTAGTTTGTTTAAGAAACTTCTACTAGGAAGCATCCGTGTTCCCAAACGGGACATAAGGGACCCCTTACATACATATATACATACATGCATACATAGAATCTGCATTGTCATATGGAAATATAAACGATTTTTACACAAATATATTAAAATTCAAATATTAATAGGGACAATGGGGCACGCCGTAGCGTAGCGGTTAAGGCACTGCGCTACAAGCCAGAAGGTCGAGGGTTCAAGTCCCGGTGGGGTCAGGATTTTTAAACTGAACCAACCCTTATGACAGCACTATGGCCTTGGGGTCGACTCAGCCTCTAACGGAAATGGGCACCAGACACTTGTTCTGGGGGTAAAGGCGGCCGTCACGCAGGGCTGACAACCCGGCTGACATCAAGTGCCGATTGTCTAGAAAAAGTGGGAGCCTTAACCTCCTACTACCCCAAGGGCCTCCTGAGGCATCTAGTGAGTTTACTTTACTTTAACCCATTCACTTCAGGTTTAGGTGCTCAATTCTTTTCCACAGAAACTGGAGTTAAGTTACCGTAAATTACATTGCATCTTTTCAGACATTCAAAACAAACAAAAGATAACGGCACTTTAGATCACAATAAGGTGAAGGCCAAAACATATTCCTCTACTATTCATAAATGTCAAAAAATATTACCCTGGCAAGGGATGTACAAAATATTGCAAAATATATAAGAGCAGAGTTCAGCGAGTGTAACTCGTATTGTGAGTTGAACGACATTTAATTGCCGGCGAGTCTACCTCGTCTTTTGAGGCGAATGGGTTAATAGGGACAATTAAAAGAAACATTATCAGGAAGACAAGGACAGACACAGTTCTGAAATTTTCCAGACGAAGGACGTACCAACATTCCTATATGGCTCAAATATAAAATTGAATAGTTGCCCTGAAAAGAGATCTGACCAACAAAAATTCGAAAGTTGAGTTTTCAGTGGATTAGTGATCTATCCGAAGAGTATCACAGCATGGTGCATGAAATGTATCCACATTCTCTTCCAAACCTGTTTTATTTATTTTTAAAAGTTGGTTTTCAAGTGAATAGCGATCTATACGTAACAAAATGGCGGAAGCAGTTAGTCAAGTCATGAGTAGCAGTGCAGAAAAACAATTGTTGCACATGTGTATATTCATTCCACCACAGTTCCGTAAATTATAATCAGAATCTTAGAGAAATTGAGTGAAAATAAGAAAGATGCAAAGAATGTAACGAAATATCATTAAATGGAAAATAAATACTGAAAACTGATAAGATAGAATTTTTTCTAACTGAATCAGTGTTCAATACATATTTTCTACTTCGTGTTATAGCATCTTTAGTTAAATATGTGTTAAATAATTGTTTTTCACTCTATAGAGATAGATCACTTTTGCACTCAATTCTGTATTAAATTTTAATATTTAATTATTAGCATGTTATTCTGCATTTTAAATTGTTGTATATGATTAAATTGTATATGATATAATGAAGGTAATAGCCTCAAAATAAACATTAAACTTTTTTTCGTTTTCCCAACAATTTATAGCTTGTGGGTTAGATCTCTTATCTAATGTTTGTTTGTTTGTATGTTTGTTTGTTCGTACTTTATGCGCGGCCATACCGTTGATATGATTGTGAGGTTTTTTTAAAATGTCCAGGAGAATCACGGGATGAAACATAGGCTATAAGAGAGTGGTGATACTCAACTCCCTGCAGACGGAAAATAGCAAGAGTTGTCTCTACGGGCGTGTTTTGTTTTAGAATAAGCTTCTTTCTGGGTTCTACCGGTTGTGAAGGACAAGGAATTCGATGATCAGGTAAACAATGAGTGGTGTAATTAATTAAAAAGAGTTTATTTGTGTTATCATCTCTTATGTAACAACCACAAATATTCACAACAAATTACATAATAATATTAATATGGGAGCCAACAGGCGGTCCTCTTGAAATACTTGTACACTATGATCAAATAGCCACACTCTGTGTGTGCATTGAGGAGCTAGCTCACTCAACCACATCTGTGTGTGTCGTGTGTGTGTGTGTGGTTGTGTGTGTGTGTGTTGTGTGTGGGCATGATTGCCCCCAACTAACCACACTGTATGTGTGTGGGTGTGTGTTGTGTTTGTGTGTATTACGTTACTAACCACACTGTCGCTGTGTGTGTATGTGTTACTAACCACCGGCGCATTAACAATGTAAATTTCTTGTCCTTTTCTATTAATTTTCCAAGGAAGTTTTGAATTGGCGCAAGTATTCCTTTTAACAAAATGTAATGTTTTGCAAATGGGAACATATTCTCAACACGTAAATCAAATTACACTTTTATAATAAAACTTAGTTTACCTGTCAACCCTTGAGGTACCGCCAAACACCGTATACCAAAAGCTTATTGTGTCGTCCCAAACAATAACCATAACTAATTCTAGGAATTACTCCGCTTCATCCTACACCATTAAAAAAGCACCCTTTCGTATGTGAAAAAACGTGAGAAAAGCTACCTTGTAACACTTAAATGGCTTGCGCGATGGACTAAACAATAATAAATACATCAAATTAATGATACACAGAATTGAATATCTAACAAAAAAACTCTACAAAAAAGTCGCGACCAAAACATGTTTACTATTTTACAGATAACACACAACAGCCATTTTTGTCATTCATTGATGCTAAGGAGATTGGGATAAGTAGATTCCCGGACAAGCATAGCAGCGCGCGGCGGGTATTCTTTTAGGGATAACTCAAAATAACGAATTTTGTCTTTCAGCTCATGTATGCCAAGTACATCGCGATGCTAGATTCCCGGGCTACACCGGGTAATCAGCACGGGGTATCTAAAAATGATATAAATTTATATTTATTTTTCCTTATACTTATTCAACTAAATGCAAAAACACATCATTTATTTAGGTGCAGCAGCGCACGCCGGGTATTAGCTAGTATACAATAAAAATAAGAGTGGAAGAAGGAGAAATTAAATTGTTCAGGCCACTGACTGGTGGGATTTACTGACACGACTAGACTATAAACATAACAAACACGTTAGACAAACTGAAGATTCTAAGTAGACGTGATTTTTTTTCTTTTACATTGTTTTCCTTTTTTTTTTTTTTGTTTTTTTTTTTTGTTTTGCCTTTTTGTTAACTTTCTGTTATTCTCACATATAGACACAAGGACATGACACACACCCAGACCCAAGGTGGAGATTAAAAATTCCCTACCCCGCCGGGAATCGAACCCGGGTCGCCGGCATGGAAGGTAGGGACTCTACCGACTACGCCACACGACGGACAACTGGAACACCACTATGGGAAACGTAGTCAGAATTATATAAATATATGGCATGAACACATTCAGGGAATACCACCAAACAAAATTCCAAGAATGTTATACAACTGCAGACCTATAGGACGACGAGATGTGGGGCGGCCAAAATGACGACCTTCAGTTAACTATTGGGACGGGTTCAGACTGAATTCGAATACCTAGGTATAGTAATAGCAAACAGGAATGAGGCGAATAAAGGAATTAAAAATAAACTATACTCTCGAAATCCATACTATTGCACATTACAGGGACTCCTATCATACAATCTTCTCTCAAAAAAATGTAAACTAAAAATGTATAAAAAGACAATTCTTTCAATGATATGGATGCGAAACATGATATATTATTTTAAAGCAGGAGAAAATATTTCGAGTATTTGATAATACAATTCTTAGCACAATTTTCGTACCAAAGAGAGACGAAGAGACATGTGAATGAAGAAGCCTGTATAACAGCGAACTGCATTATCTTTATAGCAGACCAGATATAATAAGAACACTTAAGTATCGTAGACTGCAATGAGCAGGACAGTGCTACGAATGGAGAATGAAAAAGGAGCTTGGGAATGTCTTATAGGAAAACAAGAGGAAAAGCGCCCAATAGGTGGACCAAGAATGATATGGGAGAATAATATTAACAAGTCCACCGCTGTGGTCTCGAAGTTGCGTGCTGCCTTGTCACGCACCGGGTCCGGGTTCGATTCCCGATCGGGACAAGCTCCTGGGTGAGGTTCTTTTCGGGGTTTCTCCTCACCTGTAAGACAAATGTCAGGAAGCTTAGACCCAACGGTTCCCGAAAATCATCCGGCCATCATCATCATCAACCTTATCATCATCATCATCCTTCACCGGTGTGAAAAGCAACGGGAAGCTACCACACCTATAATTCCCTAGTAAAGCTGCAAAACATAGCATGAAAATGCTATGATTGTAGTGAAAGACCTGCCCTAGGGTAGAATTACTATGGATGGATGGATATTAACAATGATTTGAGGAACGTAGGCCTAAATTATACAGGAATAATTGGAAAATATTAGCTCAGAATGGCGGCTCCGTTGCTTAAGGGGTTAGACGCTCGCCCGCTGGGGTCCTGAGATCGAGTCTCGGACACTCCATGTGGGTTTTGTGATGGACGAAACGGAGCTTGAGCAGGTTTTTCTCGGGATTTCTCCCGCTTTTCCGTGCCACAATATCATTTCACAATTTTTCCATACTCGTCTCATCAATTTCGTTTAATTTTGTTCATCTACCCCTGCGATGGTGCGCCAGGCGTGGTCGGCCGACACCCTTGTAATTCAGAGACCTCTATATAAAAGGCTTCATCTCATCTCATCCCTCGACCCAACCCTGAGTTTGACACAGTTGAGTATATTTATTATTTTATTAGCTGAGAATAGGGATATATGGAA
Organism: Diploptera punctata; assembly: GCA_030220185.1. Lineage (NCBI taxonomy): Eukaryota > Metazoa > Arthropoda > Insecta > Blattodea > Blaberidae > Diploptera > Diploptera punctata. The sequence continues at coordinate 1,619,726 of JASPKZ010007251.1, read as the reverse complement.
AACTTCTCGGCAATTAACCTCTGTGTTCGATAGTGTCAGTGAGTTATTTGGTCAGAAATGTGTCACCACATATAAGTCAATTTTCAATATCCTTGATTTATACCTTTAGGAAACAAGCTCCACGCACACAGGGAAAGAGAGAGATAAAGAGGAAGAGAGACAGGCAGACAGCTAGAATTTAATTAAATAGAAATGTATTTATACAATCTAAATCCATGCTATGTTATCGAAAAGGCAATCCGTGTCTTGTACAGATATTTCAGTTTCTAGAGACAAAAGAAGGCGCAGCTATAGGAAATGAGAATACAACAGTGAAGCTATGCATTTTCTTGTAGTCATAGAAACGTATACAATCATCTGGAAGGAATTCATTAGAAAAGTTTACAACTATTATTTTCTGTAGCTCATTAATCTAAAAGAACGAGTTAGTCCAACAAAGTCCCAAGGTTGTGGCATGATTCCATGACACGAATATGCGTGCCCCTGGGATCACCACTCACACCCAGACACGCAAATTCCGATCAAGTTTATTCAATTTGTAATTTTCCCCCTCCATTTTGGCAAAACATCATTTGCAAACTAAATTATAAATACTAGTTACTTAAAGATTATTTTGTAGCGACTTTCGAAGGAATGAAGCTATTGAGGTTGTTCTCATGAAAATATTTTCCAAAATTATTACATATTTTCATCGCTTCTACCTAGGAGGCACCAATCATAACAAAAATGATATAAGCCTAGCCTATATATATATATATATATATATATATATATACATACATACAAACATATAGTTCTGCCCAAGAGCACGTCTTTCACTACAATCTCAGCATTTCCACTCTTTCCTTAACTTAGCCTTCCTTCCTATATCCGCATATAAACCATTTATTTTAATATTGTCTTTCATCTTGTCTTTCCCTGCCTCTAATCTTCTTTTCGTTGACCATTCCTTCTAGGGTCTGTGGGTAAGCAGTTTCTTCTTAGCCAGTAGTCAATAAAATTGCTTTTCCTCTTCTTTGTGAGTTTCAGCATTGTTCTTCCTTCATCCATTTTGCCCAGCACATCTTTATTATTTATTTTGTCTATCCATTTTATACGCTCCACCCTTCTCCATATCCACATCTCAAAAGCTCTTTCAGTCGATTTTCCTCATTCCGTCGTTATGTCCAAGTCTCTGCACCATACAATGCTACACTCCAAACAAAGCACTTCACTAGCCTCTTTGGTAATTATTTTGCCAAATGGCTGCACAAAATGCTCCTGTTCTTGTTCAAAGCTTCTATTAACATTGTTAACTTCTGCTTTACTTCTTGACCGCAGTTCATGTTACTACTGATAGTACAACCCAAGTATATGAAGCTCTTCACTTGCTCAATGGCCTCATTTGTAATCCTCATTCATATCTTCCTAGGTTTCCTTCCTATAATCACGGCCATCATATTATTTATATTTATATCTTATTTCCATCATTCTCGCGTCTGTCATTCAGCTCCATCAGCATGTTTCTTAGTGCCATTACATCTTCTTCGCTAGCAAAAGCCATACCATCAGCAATATATATATATATATATATATAGTAAAACTTGTTCAAAGCGGAATCGCATGGAACCAATTTCTGTTCCCACATTAGACAAAATTCCGCATTAAAAAACAAACAAATTATTAACCAATCTTAGATTATAGAGCAGCGTATATTTATTTTTACATACCTCGGTTTAATTGTAGTTCCGCTGCCGTTGAAATGTGAAGTATAGTATGTACGAGCGACTTCGACGGTAACGACAAAAAGAGTCCCATTTCGTCAGCGTTAAAAATGTCTCTTAGGGCCGTATCCTGAAATCAAAGTATGTAGTTTGGGTTCCACTCACTAACTATATTTTCGTCCACATCCTTTGATTCCCCGCAAATTTCATTCCACACTACATTGTTTCGTCTTTTAAAACTGTACAGCCAACCTGAAGATGTCTTGAAATCAAGGAATGTGGCAACAGTTAGAGCTTGACTTTGGAGCATCGGTCCCAAAATTTGGAGATTTTGATCGTACACTTGTAAAACACTCCCACACTACTTCCTTGATTTCTTCATTTATTTTATTATTTATTTATTTTGTTTTCCTTTTCGTTTGAAATATATTTCTCTCTGTATTTGCGCCTTATAAACATTTTTTTCATGAATTGTGTAGAAATATCTTCCGTTTCCGCTTTGGGCAGATTCCGTTTTATACAAGATAAATACCCGTAATATTTACTATTATTTCGCCGGGACCAATAAATTGGTTCCCCATTGGACAGATTTCCTTCCGCATTATTCACGTTCCGGATTAAACAAGTTTTACTGGTGTGTGTGTGGTGTATATGTAGTTAAATACCTTTCAGTTTTCAGTGTGGTCCGTTTCCGAAGTCGTACATACGAACTAAACTTGGATGGGTGTATGTCTTCGGAAACGGGACCCAGAAAACTCTATGTATTTTATTATAAAGACCTAACCTGTGACTCAAATTACATTCTTGATATAGCCTGTGATTATGCCGAAGTCGGAATCTTGGCCAGAGGCCGAAATTGAATCCAAGACGCGAACACCCAAGAAACTTCCATTTCATACTTTATCCGCGAAAACTGCAATATAATATAATAATATATATATAGAGAGAGAGAGATAGAGAGAGAGAGAGTTCCACCGCTGTGGTCTCGAGGTGCGTGTTGCCTGTCCCAGGGGCCGGGGTGGTTCATCCCCAGTCGGGGCCGTTTTTCTGGGTGTAGTTTTTTATCGGGGTTTTTCCCACTGTAAGACAATCAGGAAAACTTTAAAGCCCAAACTGTCCCGAAATCATATGGTCATCTCATCATTCATCACCCATACCTCATCATCCTTCCGTTGTGGACAGCAACGGAAGCTACCAACCTACAATTCCCTAGTAAGCTGCAAGCATAGCATGAAAATGCGATGATGCAGTGAAGGACTGCCCTCGGCCGAATTACATGGAGGATATTTATTATATTATATATATATCTAATATAGAGATAGAGAGAGAGAATAGAGAGAGAGAGAGATTAACTAAATTCCCTTAGAGGCTTGAAGACGTGTAGTGTGAATCAAGACGTTAGCATAGAACTCATGCGGAAATCCGTTTTCCCGCAACACCAATTACTACTACACATACACACATAGGCTCTCTCTGACGCTGTTCTGTCGGCCTGGATCCACAGAAGGGGTCGATGTGGCGGTCACCTCGTTAACAGATACGGTACCGTAAACACGATCACCATACTGGTAGGCAACATCCACGCAGGGGTAACCCGCGATTAAGGGTAATTTCACCAACAAGGTACTGTATACGCAGTTTTCCCAAATATACTACATAGCTTAAACTGGCGTAATACATTACCTCTGTTGGTGAAACGGCCCTTAGTTTCCTGGTGGCCATAAGAGCTCGTAATCAAGGATATCATGTGACCCCGCAGTATAGCTAGCGGGTCACTTCGGGAGAACGTGCAGGATCTTTGGCGTCGAACACAGTTGACGTGTGTTGTGTGTATTTTGTGTGCGGTAGCGGGAAAACGTACGTTTCTCCGGATATTAGTTCGTAGTTTAAGTAACCTCTCGTTCCCCATTACATATCTCGAAGTATGTCTGGGAATTAGTTACACCTTTTATATGTTCCGAATATTTTCTTTACCGTCTAGAGCCGAATTTTTTGTTCTTTTTCGTAACTAAACTTACTTATTTCAGTCAATTAAGGAATAAGGTCGAGCTTCGTTACTAGCAAAATCGGACAATAGGAGTTCACATGAAATGAAATTCGAGAAATCGCTCTAGCTGAAGTAATTTTCATTTTTGTGCAAACGAAATTCATACATGCTATTAAATAAAACGAGGAAAAATTCTCCAAAATGCCGACAAAAATAAGTGTGAGGGTTTATCTAAAAAACAAAATTTAAAAAAATCCTTATAGCAGCATCCATTGTTGTTTGGTAGCAATGCAACTGTATACAATAATATATTCTTAACCCATACAGGGAAGAATTTGAACCATACTAATTTAGTTACCACTTGTTTCGTTATAGGGTCATTTTGAGTGGTTCGGCGTCAGCGTTCCGACCTCAACTGGACATCTAGGAAACCCCAAGGTAGTACTAGGGACGGGAATTCGGTAAATTTGCTTAGAGGGCCTTTCATTTCAGGCTTAAGATTTTTTAGAGCCTTGAAAATCTTCGACTCGGGACTCGATATTTTAAGTCCCTCCCGGAGGAATGCTCCTTGGAATTTTTCCGTCCGAAAAAATCCCATCGACCCCGGCCGGGTTTGAACCCGTGACCTTCGGGACACAGAGGCAAGGAGCATAACCACTAGTCCACCGCGGCCGATAACTTAACACACCAAAAATATATCTCCACTTAATTTTCATGATTAATAATTGTCCCTCATCTTTTTCATCGTGTTCTTCGTATGTATATACCCATGTGAGCAAGGGATGACATAACAACGTTACTTTGCTCAACTAAATAGTTACGCTTATTTCAAAAGATGTCAGGCGAGTGGCATGTGGTTAGCAATCGTATTAAAGGGTCAATAGTAGACAACTAATGTATTAATTACTTGGATAAGGGAGGAGTGAAACTAAGGCAAAGAGAGGAGAGGGGAGGGAAAGAAAGACAGATTAACTAGTTTAGATCGAACTTTGTGATGTGAACCATGAAGTCGCTTGAAGTTGCCTCTCTTAAATTTTAATAATAAACCAGTCTAAGGAAGTAAGCAAAGCGATGAATGGCAGTTAGCAGGCAAATGTTTGCGGGCAACATGAGTAATACTGTTTATTATTACCACTAGGATATATTACTTTTTCGGAAAGACTTGTAATTAATACTGGTCATGGCGGTCCCATAATTTCTTAGTGAATGGGATGGAAAATGCAGCAATAAAAAGTCATCAGACCATATAAATTGTTACTCAACTAATAAAAAAGCAGGGGTCCCCCCATTACATCTAAAACACACCATTTCTCTTTAAACGCCATTTCACTTTTCATGTACAGTACTTTTTTTTCCTATGCAACCATAGTAATAATAATTTTTTATAATAATAATAATAATAAATGATAATTATTATTATTATTATTATTATTATTATTATATTATTATTATTATTATTTATTATTTTATTATTATTTCTACCAGTTATATTACATGGGGCGAACCATGGACACTTACTTTAGAGAGGAAAGAAGATTACAAGTATTTGAGAAGAAAGTACTTAGAAAATTTTTGGACCAAAGATAATGAACCGACAGTGAATGGAGAAGACTACATAACAATGAACTACAGGGTCTTTAAATAGAAGTCAGATATAATAAGAACATTTAAGTCTCGTAGACGTGCGTTGGCAAGGCAGTGGCCTGTATGGAATGAAGACTTGCATGGAGGCTTTTTGTAGGAAAGCCAGAGGAAAACGCCCTTTGGTAGCCCAAGACTGAGGTGGAGAATAACATTAACTATGATTTGAGGGAATAGATTATACAGGGAAGATTGGAAAGCATTAGCTCAGGACATAGGGATGTATGGAGAGCTTATGTCCGTGCGGCCATGAACCTACGGGTTCGATAGTGCAGTGAGTAAGTATTATTATTATATTATTATTATGATTATTATTATTATTATTATTATTATTATTATTTATTTTATTAGTATTTATTATATTATATTATATTATTATTATTATTATTATTTTATTTATAACTGACAAATGAGGAAAAAGTTGAAGAAGAGTGGCTGAATTTAAATCTTGTATTAGTCATTCAAAATGTTCTGCAGGCCGGAATATCACTAAGTCTGTTTGTTGTTAACGTGAGTCATATAAGGCAGTGTACGGGAAACAAAAGAATCCACAGTTGCCTTTTAATAGCCACTTGGAACTCATCGTTCGCTCTTGAACAGTGAGTTCGTGTCGATACACAATTTGTTTATTACCTACGTTTGTTTGTATAAGTATGGATACGCCTAAAAGTCTCAAGAAAATGATTATTCACAGCGCAGAAGGTAATTACATATTGCAATGTGCACCGCTACTTTTCTACTAGACTGCACTGTCAGCGTCCCACGCCCATTCCCCTCCGCACTCATGATGCATTGTACGTATTCTATCCTGCATAACACTAGGCCTTGTCCCCCGTCAACAACTGCGTTACTCCTTAACGGGTATAGGAACAGTAAATAATTGAGGAATGGATCCTCAATACATTAAACATATATTTAATTCTGGAATGTTGCTACTATACCTTACCGGGACTTGTCGAAATTTCTCTAAAAAACTTAAACTGAAGATATATAAACGGTTATTCTCCCGTTATATTTTATGGAGTGCGAAACCGATGCTACTTACCCTAGCAATACCAACGGGGGTGGGTACTTTATGCCACCTTCTGTCCTTTTAATTATTGTGTTTTTTTCTCTCTAGAACCATAAGTTAATAATATTGTCAATCGTTGTTTCTAGTATGAAATACTGATGATGTAGTTTTCATGTAGTTATTTTATGAAACAATTTCGATTATTGTGGTCATAAAGTACATGGTAGTTCTTGTGATGCATAACGTATCTTGAATTTCTTTTCTTAGTTCTCAATATGGTTTTATATCTCTAATTTTGTTTTTACCAACAATTTGTTCGTTTTTCATTTATTCTTTCCCGGGTTCTATTCCGGTCAACCATAGGAATTTTTCCTTAAAGGATTATTCCTGTGGTTGCCCAGGTCTGGACTTTAGTTATGTTTAGGTTGAAACTATCTGCCGGCTTTATTATCATTATCACCCCATATCATCAGGGTAACGTAACTCCGCCTCCGTTGCATCAACCTAAGAAAGGATACATTTCCGCCAATGCAGAAGAGAAAACCAAACTTCATAAAGACTGCCGGTGGCATACACATATTAATAATAATAATAATAATAATAAAATACTAATAATAATAATAATAATAAACCCATAATAATAATTTATATACAGAGACTTAGATCTGCTGAAATGAGATATCTTCGGAGGACTGCAGGATACACACTACTAGATCACAAAAAAAATGAAGACATCTTAGAAAATTACACATGGAATCTTTAGAAAACAAAATTTCTGATTATAAGTCAAATGGATGCAACATGTTCTCGAATGGAAGATTTCAGAATACCCAAACAAATGTTAAGATATCAACCTGCAGGAAGAGAAGACGAAGGACGTCCACTCAAAGACTTCTGGATGGTGTTTCTCTTGAGGCCGAAACAGATCAAACAAATGGCCTAAATTCGTGAATGTACTATGATGATGATGATAATAATAATTTATTCTTTCATTATTGATTGATCTTACAATTTGTTCTCTAATAACTTTTTTTTACTTATTCAGTATCCAGTCTGTCTTTTGTGAAGTTATAGTTCACACATGTGAGTAACAAAATTATTTCAAAATGCCTCGACGTCCTTTGATTGACAAAGAAATTATGGATATACTTGACTATTTAACTCATGCCCCAAATGGGAGTCAATGACCAATCACGTTTCAATGATTTCTGTATTACAACCAATCAGAGACGTGTTTCACGAAATAATTATCAACGTTAGGATTATCATATATTAAGCAAAGCTCCTCCTTTTTAATATTCTGAACAGGTCTGACCGTTATTTTGCAGTGACTGAGCCTATAACAAATACGGCTACCAGATTGTATATAATAGTGCTTACATGTCAACATTTGTTAGCAATTGATTATACCACCAAAAAAGAAACCACTGTTTGCACTTTCTTAAATGTATACGACATCAAAAATGAATAATATACAGATTGATGTGTTCATTTTTCTCCACTAGAGAGCATTCTTACAATATTGCGTTCCTTTGGCAATAAATAGTATGATCTGGTTGTTGCAGTGATAAACAAAGAAGGCAGTAGTTAGTAGCAGATTAGGCTACCATCGTTTCTCATTAGTTTTCAAACATCACCGTTTTACTTTAAATATAAAAATATTTTTAAATAACTGTAGTTAAATAATGATTTGTGAGTAAACAGCTTTATTTTATTCGTTAAATAGTCCTAACAAATGCCACTCTTGATTTCCAAATTCTCTAGATAAATTCACTCCTCACTTCGTGAGTCGTGAATTTATCGATAATTTGGAAATCACTCGTGGCATTACTTATGATAATTAAATAGTTCCAGATTTGAATTTGATAGAGATGAGGAAGTGAATGAAACAAAATATGAAAATATTGTGCCTGAGGAAGTTGAGGAATAAATTTTATTGCTTTCTGACGATGACGATGAGGATCATAATAATAGTGTAATTGAAGATAACGTCATTTATCTAGTTACAGCTAATGGAAGAATTTTCACTTCAAAGCATCCTCAGCCTACAAGACGTGTAGCACAAAATATTGTAAAAGAACGGGAAGGAATAAGAAATTAAGGTAATGTGAAAACCATTAGAGAATAATTTGAAAATCCTTTACACCGGAAGTTATAAGCATCATCATAAAACACACGAATGAAGTAGCAGCAAGAATAAATATCTTATCTATATGGCACTAGAAGGTGACAGTCGCACCTGTATTTCGTATCTCTGGTCTAATATTTCTAACAGATTCATATATATACTGCAACTATGAGTAGAAACAGGTTTCTGCAACTAAAAAAATTAATTAGATTTGATGATCGAAAAGAACGCAGTGAAGAAGATAAGTTTACAGCAATAAGACAGGTGTTTGAAAAAAACTTTGCCAACATGTTCTATGCTGGGATTCATACTGTAGTTGATGAAATGCTATCACTTATTTCCGTGGAGGGTGTCCATTCAAAGAGCAAAAGAAAAATGCAACAAAATTAGTAAAAAATCAATAATCTGTGACATTTGTCAGAGGTTGTACTTGTGGGAGGCATAGCAAGAAAAGGTGATTTGTTTAAAATGTGAACAGAGTTCTGAGGAGGGAGTGATGAGTGACACATACTACCATCCATTATTAGATTTGGGTATTGCTCTGAAAATGATTGTTTCTACAAGTATCAATTATGAATTTGCTCAAATGCTCTGTTTACATTAAGACACAAACTACTATATCAGCCTAAATATGTAATGGGATTAATGAAAACTAAATGTAAAACTAAGTTAAATATTACATAAATAAGCGTGTAATTCTATAGCATTTTAATTTATAACAAATATGTTAATATGTGTTCAAAAAATACTCATATATATTGTATAAAATGGTGGTCACAAAGTATCTCCCCCCCCCCATCGTGGTAGTATAGGTTCTGTAATATGGTTGGTATTGCTAGGGTTAAGGCAGGGAGAAAAGATTACGAGCATTTGAGAATTGAAGAGTTCTTAGGAAAATATTGGACCTAAGAGATATGACTCGTAAAAGTGAGCTAATTGGTCTTTACAGGAACCAGATATAATAAGAAGAGTTAAATCTCGTAGACTGCGATGGGAAGGACATATGGCACGAATAGAGAATCAAAGAGGAACATGGAAACTTCTTGTAGGAAAACCTGTGGGAAAAACACCCAGTTGATAGACAATAATGAGGTATGAGAACAACATCAACCATGATTTTAGAGAAATAACGTTTTCAAAGAGATTAAACATCAATTTGAGACACACTATAGCATATTTCTTTGAGTTCTTTATTACAGTAAACATTACTTATGTATGAGATTAAATGTTTGAGTATCCAGAATTCCACCTTCGTGTTTACATAAAAAGGTTGGCACGGAACCCACTTCTCTGTGTTTTCAAGGCGCTCTTCTCACTGCTCTGTTTAACACTAACTTGTATGTGGTAGTCGTGGCTAAAATTCCGGGCCCTAGTTATTATATTACGATTTTAAATCCTCTCCTGACATTTTATCATAAGTAATGCCACGAGTGATTTCCAAATTATCGATAAATTCACGACACACGAAGTGAAAACTGAATTTATCTAGAGAATTTGGAAATCAAGAGTGGCATTTGTTAGGACTATTTAACGAATAAAATTAAGATGTTTACTCACAAATCATTATTTAAATATAGTTATTTTAAAATATTTATATATTTAATGTAAACGACGATGTTTGAAAACAAATGAGTAACGTTTGTTATGCTTCATTTGTTCATCACTACGACCAGATCATATTATTTATTGCCAAAGGATTGCAATATTGTAAGAATGCACCCTAGTGGAGAAAAAATGAAACGCATAGAAATGTATATTAATTAATTTCTGATGTCCTATGATGTGAATGTGTTAATTATATTTTTCTGGAATGTTATTACCTGGGAAATAATACGTTTAAGAAAGTGCAAACAATGGTTCCTTTTTTTTTTGTAGTATAATCAAATGCTACAAATATTTTTATATTATCTCCCGCAAACACTAACTGGTTATATTCGTGCACTATATATACATCTGGTAGTCACGTGCATTCTAGACTTCTTACATCTTAATATATAAATTGTTACATTCAACGTATTTCTTAGAGAGTCAGTCACTGCAAAATAATGTTCTGACCTATTCAGAATGTTAAAAAGGAGGAGCTTTCTTTAATATGATAAACTTAATTGATAAATTCGAGGTGAAACACGACTGTGATTAGTTGTAAATGAAAATTCATTGAAATGTGTTGGTCATTGACTGCCATTTGGGGCATGAGTTAAATAGTCTATTAAAAGTCTTAATGTCCCCTTATCAGTTAAGATAAGTGGCTGTAAATTTTACTGGATTCAGAAACTCTAAATACAAGTCTGTAAAACATCTCTGGATTTATCTGATAATATATGTAAACTTATATAACCGGCTTTATGTTCGAAAACAAATATTTGCTTGTTACCAGAAGTGATGGTAACGAAGTTAGAGCTCATGTACCACTGATCTGACGGATGGAAAATCAATGTCCACTTACTGTATTACATACCTACTCGCGTTTCCAATTAAATTCCAGCTTCTAGTATCACACAGCTCTAAATTAAAAATACTTGGCAATTCACAATGCAATTATCTCCCTGCACAACTCTTATAGGCTGACCAAAGAGATTGGCTCTATTTCATTTATATAGTCAAAGATAATATTTTGTCAAATGGAAAACAAACTATCAAAATGAGTTGAGTGTATTGTGACCTTACAACAGAAGAGAAACATTTCTGCCTAAATCGGTAATTTAACCCAAGATCTACAGCTTTAAACGGTGACACATTAACCGATTGTACTACTAAGCCAATCCAAGAGTAGATACAAAATGTTCTCTATTTGAAATTCCCTTGTACCCCTGTTAATGAGTTTCTATCATCATCATAGGACATTCACGAATGTAGGCCATTTGTTGACCTGTTTCCGCCTCAAGAGAAACACCATCCAGAAATCTTTTGAGTGGATGTCCTGGTCTTCTTCTACCTGCAAGCTGATATCTTAACATTAGTTTGGGTATCTTGTGATCTTCCATTTGATGAACATGTTGCATCCATCTTGACATATAATCAGTAATTTTCTTTTGTAAAGGTTCCGTGTGTAATTCTTCTAAGATGTCTTCATTTTTTTTGTGATCTAGTAGTGTGTATCCTGCAGTCCTCCGAAGGTATCTCATTTCAGTATATCTAAGTCTCTGTATGTCCTTCTGTTTCAACGTCCATACTTCGCTACCATACAAAAGAGTTGGAAGAGCCAGTGTTTTATACACTTTTAGCCTTGAATGTTTATGGACTAACTTTGGCTTGAAGATAGAATTTATTAACCCCAAAATTCTTTTTAAAAAAATATTTTTTTTGCATTTACATCCTTTTCTTCTTCATATGAGATATTGCATCTAGATATGTAAAATTATTTCACCTGCTTTTACATGAATTTCTATTCACATTAAAACTATTATTCTACCAGTTACATTATATGGATGCGAAACATGGACTCTTACTTTAAGGGAGGAAAGGAGATTACCAGTATTTGAGAGTAAAGTTCTTAGCAAAATGTTTGGACGAAAGAGAGATGAACAAACAGGTGAATGGAGAAGACTGCACAACAGTGAACTACATGGTCCTTATAGGAAGCTAGATATATTAAGAACAGTTAAGTCTCGTAGACTCCGATGGGCAGGACATGTGGCATGAATGGGTAATGAAAGACGTGCACGGAAGCTTCTTGTAGGAAAACCAGAGGGAATACGCCCAGTTGGTACACAAAGAATGAGGTTGGAGAATAGCATTATGATTTGAAGGAAGTAGATGGAACAGGGAATGTAGTTCCATAAGTAGATTGGAAAATATAAGCTCAGGATAGGGATGTATGGAGAGCTTAAGTCTGTGCTGCCATGAACCTACGGGTTCGATAGTGCCAGTGAGTTAGTTAGTTATTACAACTGGGTTGCTTATACTAAGAAGACATTTTGATGGGATACATACAGTGGAATAGAAGATATATCATACTATCAAATAAACAATTTCTTTATAGTATACAGACGTAGATATATTCCAATTTAATTTTATCCCCCTTTAAATAAAAGCTTAAATAATGTTATAGAATAATTAGTTAATATTAAAATTCACTTATTTATATACATTTTTATTTATATACATTTTAATTTCGATTGAGGGTCTTTCCACTTTTCAGCGGTTGCCCTTTTACCAGCCGGCTGCTGCCTCTTCACATCCACATGTGTCAATCACAGAGGTAGATGATCATCAGCCAGTGTAGAGGTGACATGTAGTTAGCATGTCGAGTCCCCCAGCCGTTATAGCTGGTTCCTCAATCTGGAGCCGCTACTTATTGTAGCTACCAAATTGCCTTACGATGCTGGGTGGGCACCGGTCCCATACTGGCCGAAATGCCATGAGAAAATTTCTTCCCCCATGGAGACTCGAACCAGCGCAAGTCCCGTAGCTCTGCGCCAAGGCTTCCTACCTTAACCGCTCGAAATTTATATCTATTTGTTATTTAAGATTTATTTTTTTAAGTTTATCAGGAATTAGACTAATTTTTAAGTGTTTATTTTACTATGAATGAATTAATCTATTTTATTGACTACGGAGCGGGACTAACTCCTGGCGCGACAGGCCTACAAGGCCCTTTGACTACCATCCGGCTGCTGGTCTCACATCCACATGTGTTAATCACAGAGGTAGATGATGATCAGCCAGTGATGGGGTGACATGTGGTCAGCATGTCGAGTCCCCCAGCCGTTATAGCTGATTTCTTCCCCCATGGAGACTCGAACCAGCGCAAGTCCCATAGCTCTGCGTCAAGGCTTCCTGCCTTAACCACTCGGTTACGGTGCGGGACTAAATTTTAATAAATATATTAATCACTAATCCATATGTTATTGTAAGTTCTTACACGTATATATATATATATATATATATATATATATATATATATATATATATATATATATATATCAGTTAATTACAAATGTAATATTGAAATGAATGTACTGGTTTGTTGTTCGCATGTAATAGTTAACAAAACAAAGAGAAAAAAATTGCCAGTTTAAGCCGAATTGTTTTCTCTTTTTTGTTTTATTAACAATTTCATTCGAACAGCAAGCCTGAGGTGCATTAATTTTCACACTATCAGTACAGTATTTTTATTTTTATTTTTACATTTTGTGCATTTTATATTTTATTCGAATACGCTTACCAGTAAAGCAACATCATATGCATTCAGTTTTTATGTAGCGGTAATCACGTATAGTAATTTGAGCTTCTATTGTATTTTAAGGTATTAAACTTAAGTATTGTATATTCTTCAATCTTCTTCTTCTTCTTCTTCCGAATGCAGTATTGGGATGTGTGATAATGTCCGTTCTGCGACTATCAAAAACACTGATCTTTCCATCGGTTATTGAAGGGTCGTCCGTTGGATTCTTTTGCCTTATAGGGATTGAGGTGGTTAAATCATCTTATGGTAAATCGGTGAGATTTGACATTCTCCATGGACGTGTTGGAACCATTTAATCTGAGCTATTTAACTCAATGCCCCAAATGGGAGTCAACTGACCAATCACGTTCTCAATGTGATTTCCTGTTTTACAACCAATCAGAGTCGGGTTTCACCAACTTATTTATCAGATGTTGATAATTACCATATTAAAGAAGAAGCTCCTCCTTACAAAGTATTGCGTTCATTTGGCAAAAGATAGTATGATACTGGTTGCCGTGATAAACAAAAGAGAGCAGTAGAAGAAGCTAACCGTATCGTTGTATCATTCTGTTTTCAAACATCGGAGTTTACATATAAACTATATAAATATTTTAAGAATAATACTATAGTATATAATAATGAGTAACTTTGTGAGTAGAAAAGTGTTAATTGTATTCGTAAAATAGTAGTCCTTAACAAATGCCACTCTTGATTTCCAATCTCTCTAGTGATAAATTCACTCCTCACTTCGTGATAGTCGTGTAATTATAGTTATTAATTATGGAAATCCACTCGTAGGCCTTTAAGATGATAATTTTGTGTATATGTTCAACCATTTCCACTGACTATTCCACTGCATCCTTATCTCGATCACTTGTATTTTTTTTCTAACCTTATTAAGAGGGAGACAAAACCTTAAGGTTTATTTAATATATGTATGAAATAACACTATGAGGTTTCTTTTAATTACACTGGTTAACATGAATTTTGTCTCATGAGTACCAATAGTTGTACTTAATGCAGTTTTTTTATCGTGTTTTCAAATATGTATTCGGAATTTCTCCATCACCCACAGTTTTTTATTTCAATTTCAATTAATGGATTTAAATAATTATTTTTTAATAAACGGTTTTTCCATGAAGCTTCTCAGTAAGATAAATGTCTCCTGGAAGCGTTACGAGCGCTTCGCAGGACACGGATGGTGGAAGGGCTGCTTCCTCTGAGCCTCCAAACATGCTCCTCTGGGTATCCACCCCCCAAGAGAGGGCTGCTTCTTCCGCTCTTCAAGCCCTACAAGTTTAGCTGTTCTATTCCTTGTCGCCCTGTTGACCGTTGAAGACTTGACGAAGATGTGGCCGCCCAATATGGATACAGACGCCATTCCTTCGTTGTGAGCTATACTTAGTTCTCCTCGCCTCTTACCCACCAGCAAGATTAACCCAAGTCAATCTTCCCCAGTAGGGTCGTCTGGTTCATCGGGAAGAGATCCAGTGAGATCCAAAATTATTTTAGAAAATCAAAGTATAGAACAGGTGTCTAGTTTCAAATATTTGGGCTGTGATGTTGGCTACAATGTGGAAAGAGATATTGACTCCAAAATAAATAAATTTCAGACAGTGTGTGGAACAATACAGAGAAAATTCAAAAATAAAATTAGAAAAGAAACCAAGATAAAAATGTATAATGTTATGGCGGTTCCCACAATATTGCATGGATGTGAAACTTGGGCTCCAGTGAAAAAACAGAAGGATAGAATACAGACGGAGAGATGAGGTTCCTAAGACAAGTAAAATGATGTACAAGACTTGATAGAATAAGAAATGAGGATATAAGAGAAGAATTGAAAGTATAGCCTTTATTGGATAAAGTCACGAATTACAGACAGAAATGGATTGATCACATGGATGGAATGAGTAAGGAGAGATATCCATTGTTAGCAAGAAATTATCAAGCAAGAGGAAGACGTGATGTTGGAAGACCTAGAAGACGTTGGGCTGATGCATTTTGAAGTCGGAACGGGCAATTGCCAAATCCCTGGAGTGATGATGATGATGATGATGATGATAAACGGTTTTTTCGCCCATTTGTCCATTGTAAAATAAAACGGGGAACACTTTCATCAGAGATTTCAGCTATGGTAAAGACATATCAAGGCAAATGGAAACTTAATATGATGGCCGATTATTGTTGGACCATCAAGAGGGATACTCCACAGGCGAAATAAAGCAGAAAATCGGCATTTCTTACTTTCTAGGTGAGTCCGAATGTCGAATATTTTCTAGTTATGAATGTAGAAAATATTAAAGTGTTTGAAATTATAATAAATGCCTGTCTCTCGGAAACCTTGCGTGACGGAGAAAACCCGATATCGTATTTGAATTCAGGAGAAAAACTGCTATAAGAATCACATATTTTTTCTTTCTGAGACAAAAAAAAAATATTTTTTGTTGCTCAGTGTTATTAATGCGTTGGATATATTGACTCGCCTAGATATGCAAAAATCAAGAAATATGAGATGAGTCAAAATATTCAACTGATTAATAATTAAAGCCTTAAGGTCTTTACTCTACCAGGTAAAATAAATATATTATTATTATTATTATTATTATTATTATTATTATTATTATTATTATTGCTATTAGTAGCATTAGTTGTATGTATGTAAGTAGGGATGTATGTATATATCGCATACGTCTCCCCGTGGGAGTTTTTTAACCAAGCTAATTTAGTTACGCCTATTTACCTATTGATGTAAACGAGCGACATGAGGTTAGCACATCGCCTGAGTGAGATACCTAGTAGAAAACTAAGGTATTTCTTAGTTGGATTAAGGTTTGTTATATTTTTCACACAGGACTTTATATTCAGGCTGCTGCGGTTCTTTTACAAATCTGAAAACCTTCAGATTCCAGACCAACGGCTTGAAGTCCCTTCCGGAGGACTTGTCTCTTGGATTTTTCCATCCTAAAAATTCATCTACCGCGGCCGGGTTTGAACCTACGATCCTCGGGACTTTTGGCAAGAAACATAACTACTAGATCTTCACAAATAATTATTTAACTACAGTTATTTTAAAATATTTATATATTTAATATTAAACGGCGATGTTTGAAAAAATGAGAAACGATTTGTACGCTTCATTTGCTTATTTTGTTCATCACTGCAATCAGATCATATTAATTATTGCCAAAGGATCGCAATATTGTAAGAATGCACCATAGTGGAGAAATTTATAACCAACATTATAGGTATTAATTAATTTCTGATGTCCTATGATGTAAATATGTCAATTATATTTTTCTGCAACTTAATTTCCTGGGAAAAAATTCGTTTAAGAAAGTGCAAACAGTGTTTTTTTGTGGTATAATCAATTGCTACAAATGTTTTTATATTATCTCCCGCATGCGCTATCTGCTGACATTCATGCACTATATATACAATCTGGTAGCCGTATTTCTTAGAGAGTCAGTCACTGCAAAATAATGCTATGATCTATTCAGAATGTTAAAAAGGAAGAGCTCCTTTAATATGACTATTTAACTCATGCCCCAAATGGGAGTCAATGACCAATCACGTTTCAATGATTTCTGTTTTACAACCAATCAGAGTCGTGTTTCACGAAATATTTATCAGTGTTAGGATTATCATATATTAAACAAAGCTCCTCCTTTTTAATATTCTGAACAGTCTGACCGTTATTTTGCAGTGACTGAGCCTATAACAAATACGGCTACCAGATTGTATATAATAGTGCTTACATGTCAACATTTGTAGCAATTGATTATACCACCAAAAAAAGAAACCACTCTTTGCACTTTTTTAAATGTATTTTTTCCCAGGTAATAATCGAGAAAAATATAATTGTCATATTTACATCATACGACATCAAAAATGAATTAATATACAGATTGATGTGTTCATTTTTTCTCCACTAGAGAGCATTCTTACAATATTGCGTTCCTTTGGCAATAAATAGTATGATCTGGTTGCAGTGATAAACAAAAGAAGCAGTAGAAGCGTACCTATCGTTTCTCATTTGTTTTCAAACATCGCCGTTTACATTAAATATATAAATATTTTAAAATAACTATAGTTAAATAATGATTTGTGAGTAAACAGCTTAATTTATTCGTTAAATAGTCCTAACAAATGCCACTCTTGATTTCCAAATTCTCTAGATAAATTCACTCCTCACTTCGTGAGTCGTGAATTTATCGATAATTTGGAAATCACTCGTGGCATTACTTATGATAAACTTCGGTTGATAAATTCGAGGCGAAACACGACTGTAATTGGTTGTAAATAAAAAATCATTCAAACGTGATTGGTCATTGACCCCTATTTGGGGCATGAGTTAAATAGTCAGTAGAATTTGTTTAGAAGGTGGAGTTGGTAAGTACTCGAACATCCACCAAGTTCACCGGACAGGAGCTCTTGTGACTAGGACTTATTCACAAAGATCAAAGAACCTCTACGAGGCATTTGATTACAATCGAAAGTTAATATAAAAAAAATTCTAGATCGATCAGATGAGATAGATACTCAGAAATGGTGCTGCAGATGGAATGTTCCGTCTTCCAAGGATGTGTCAACGTATAATTGACTTGACAAGAGACTAAATGAAGTTCGTAATTTCAAAATAAACTCAAAATACATTTTTTGTGATATTATAGCAGTGTTGCCATTAGTTATCGAACGTACTAGAATATTGACGTAAGATATGTTAGTAGAGACAAGTTTTCAAATGTATGCGCTGATATGTGTTTGGTCAGATACATTTGTCATACACTCCAGTTGTGACCTGGAGTGGGAAGGGAACCCGAAGCCACTGAGTGTGTGGTACACTGCCACAACCAATGACGCTACCCGATGCCAAATACAGACGCCACCAATTTCTCCGAGTTAGTTGCGTTGCGGTGAACAGATTCGCATTTAAGCGAGACCTTGTCAGATAAAGCATATTGTATACTGGCCAACATCCTATAGTAACTTCTCATAGAAATCTATAATAAACTAGATAACACCCGGCGTGCGCTTCTAAGCCTTCTTCTTCTTCTTCTTCCTTCCAAGTATTAGGCCAAGGCCTGTTATGATCCTATAGAAAATTTTCCCTCCAGCGTTTCATAGGACGGCCCAGTGATCTTCGTCCTCTTGGTATATAATTATAAACAGCTTTGGGGATCCGATTTGAACTCATTCTTTAAGATGGTGTTTCCAATTTAGTTGGTATTGTTTAATATATTCCAAAGTTGGCGTAGTCTTCAATTCTTTTAAGATATCGGTGTTCCTTTTCCGATCCCATCTGGTGTAACCCGCTGTTCTGCGCATGAATCTCATTTCACAAGCCGTTATTCTGCTTTCATGTTGTCTTTTTAGTGTACATGCTTCACTACCATAGGTCAACTCTGGTCTAAGCCTGAATAAATTAAATGTGTTTTTACGTTTAGTTGAAAAAGAAAATGGAGAAATAATTATACATTCATATCGTAATTATTTTATATACCCCAAACAGATTCCCGTTGCCGGGAATTTACTTAACCCGATCTTCTTGGCGTAAATAAGCTGAAAGAGAAAAATGGTTATTGTGAGTTATGCGTAAAAGATAGACATATGCTGTCCCGGACTTTTTTGTAGAATCTTTTTAGATACCCAAATCTACCTCCATTAATGGTGTATTTATTATGGTTTAGGCGGACTAAATCATTTAAGCGTCCAAAAATATACTTTATTTTGTGCACCGATGCCCTTTGTTTCCTAACTCCGACCCTATAGTACAAAGGGGAATATGTTATATACGCTTAATTGTCCCAGAAAAATTCTCTAAATGCTGGGGGGGGGGAAATAATTCAAATCGGCCAAGTAGATTTTTTTGAGTCCATGAAACACAGACAGACACTCGTTTTATATAGCCTACAGGTGTAACTAAATTCCTATTACAGACTTCGAGGACGTGTAGTGGGGAACAAGATGATTACGTTTAGCATAAGAACTCATGTCCGGAAATGTACTGTTTTTCCGCTACAAGCATAATACCATAACACTCTCTGACGCCTGCTGCTTGTCGTCTGGGTCCAGAAGAAAGGCTCGATGTGACGATCATTTATGTCAACACAGATATGGTACCTCCGTACTATGTTCTGGTACACACGATCACCAATCCTTGGTAATGCAACATCCGCCGCAGCCATAACTTGTGAATGTGGGTCTTTCTAGGATGCCACAGGTATTTCATGTTATCCTACACGTAGTAGTCTAGCGGGTTCAAATCCGAGAACGTGCAAGGTCTTTGGCACCGAAAATGTAAGAGAGTTGAATGTAAGTTTTACAATCCAGCCGCTAGTCCCGGCCCTGACGTTTAGGTTATACGAGGGGTAAAGGGAGAAACTCGTCCTCTACTGCCAATAAGAAAATAGTTGAAGTGAGAGTGGACGTCTTCCACAACCAATCACCGCTCTTGACGCCACTAGTAAGGTTTCAAATTGCTGTGATGTTGTCGGCTGTAATTTTGCTAACTGTCATGTTTTGATTCCACGTGGTACGTAAAGCAGCCCCACCCACTGAATATCCATATCGGCAACACTGTCGATCAATATGGAATATACCTTAAATTTCTACATTTGGAGTTTCGTTCTTTCCTTTACATGCATTACTGGGCACGGGAAATCCTCACTGGGTACGACACGTTGCTTATCAACAAAGGTGGTCAGTGAATGTGTGGTGCGTGATTCTAGGTAACTATGTGATAGGGCCAAACACAATTCGTGAATCATTCTGTATAGTAATTTAAATATGAAAATCGAAATGATTTTTTTTTTACTGAGGGTAAGAGTTGCTTCTGAAGGATCTTGGCCCGAATTTTAAAAATTTAAATTCCGCACGAATTACATGTAATATTTTGTGACGTACTATTACGTTATTGGACTAATTATTTTTTCTAAGAGTTTTTTATTATCTAATAATTATACGAAAATTCATAAGATGTTGGATAAAAAGTAAAAAGCCGGGTTGTCAGCCCTGGATGACGGAAGTCTTTAACCCCACATCATGAGACTGGTACTCATTTTCGTCAGAGGCTGAGACTACCAGAGACGTGGAGTCGTAAAACGATTTGGGTCAGTTTAAAAATCCTGACACCACCGGTATTTAAACCCACTTTTTTTACGATTTGTAGCATATTGCCTTAACCAACTACACTATGGTGTGTCCCATATATATATATATGACTAGAAGTATATAATCAATAAAACTGAATCTATGACCACACATACAAATGCATTATATAATTGAAATGGGCAGTAAATGAAAAATTAGGGAAATTTTGTAGAAGCCGAAGCCGCTGAATTCAAATACCATGGAACAATAATTACAAACAGGAATGAAGCACAGAAATAAATTAAACAATTCTGGAAATGAATGGTATTACGCATTACAGGGACTATTGTAAATTTCATTAAAACATTAAACTGAAAATATATGAAACTGTTATCTTCCACTTACATTATATGGATACAAAACATGGAATCTTACCTCTAACATTCTTGGGAATATGTTTGGACCAAAGAGAGATGAACAGACAGGCGAAAGTAGAAAACTAGTAGTAGTAGTAGTAGTAGTAGTAGGACTTTATTAGACAAAAAGTAAGATATTTACAATATTATTTACAAATATGGGTCGCACGGGCAGTAAGCCGTACGTGCTGTTGACAGTCCGTTACAATAAAGTAACAATTACATAAAGAAAACACAATAATATTACAATTAAATAATAACACAATAGCATTATACACTAAAAAACAATAACATTACAATTACATTAAGAAAACACAGTAATATTACAATTAAATAATAACATAATAGCATTATACATTAATTAATTTATATATAATTATTAAGAATTAATGGTATTGCATTTTGATAACATATATTTATTCATGAATGAGTGTTGTTCTTATTTTCCGCGTTTTGTCCAGAAATTTACCCAAGTTTATCTAATTTTCTGTATTTACCAATAACTCGTAGCATGCCAATCTTTCCCGATTTGAATTTAGAAATATTTCCGGTACTAACTGACGTCCCCAGCAGAACTGCTAAAATCAGGGGGAGAAAAATTGATGGACAAGATACGCTGGTTGCTTAGAATGATTTGGGAAAAAGAAGCTCTTCCAGATGAATGGAAGGAATCAATTATCGTACCAAATTTATAAGAAAGGAGATAAAACTGATTGCAACAACTATAGGGGCATCTCATTACTTTCAACTTCGTACAAAATTCTAACAAATATATCAGTAAGCAGACTTGCTCCCTATATTGATGACATTCTAGGAGATCATCAATGTGCATTTAGAAGAAACAGGTCTACAACAGATCAGATTTTTAGTATAAGACAGATTTTAGAAAAGAAATGGGAATATAATGGTACTGTACATCAACTATATGTAGACTTCAAAAAAGCATATGATTCAATTAAGAGGGAGAAGTTATATAGTATCCTGCTGGAGTTTGGAATTCCTAAAAGTTAGTTAGACTTATACGAATGTGTCTAAATGGCTCAACGAGTAGGGTGCGTGTAGGCAAACAGTTTTCAGACACTTTTGAAATCCAGAATGGGTTAAAGCAAGGAGATGCACTATCTCCTCTACTATTTAATTTTGTACTAGAGCATGCCATTAAATCTTTGGAGAATGAGGAAGGCTTACAACTCAATGGTATTAATAAGCTGTTAGTTTATGCTGATGATGTAGTACTACTAGCCGATAGCGAGGAGATACTAAAGGCCAACACGCACACACTATTGAGTAACACTAAGAAATTAGGACTGGAAGTAAATATCAGTAAAACTAAATATATGGTCACACGTAGAAATACATTATATAATGGAAATGGACAGCTAATGACAAATGAGGGAAATTTTGAGGAATTGGCTGAATTCAAATACCTAGGAACAATAATCACAAATAGGAATGAGATGCACAAAGAAATTAAACATAGGCTCAATTCTGGAAATGCATGCTATTATGCATTGCAGAGACTTTTGATGTCCCAACTCCTTTCAAAAAACGTTAAGCTGAAAATATATAAAACTATTGTTCTACCAGTTATACTATATGGGTGCGAAACATGGACTCTTACTTTAAGGGAGGAAAGGAGATTACGAGTATTTGAGAATAAAGTTCTTAGGAAATTTTTTGGACCAAAGAGAGATGAACAGACAGGTGAATGGAGAAGACTACATAACAATGAACTACATGGTCTTTATAGGAAGCCAGATATAATAAGAACAGTTAAGTCCCGTAGACTGCGATGGGCAGGACATGTTGCGCGTATGGGGAATGAAAGACGTGCATGGAAACTTCTTGTAGGAAAGCCAGAAGGAAAACGCCCAGTTGGTAGACCAAAAATGAGGTGGGAGAACAACATTAACTATGATTTGAGGGAAGTAGATTATACAGGGAATGATTGGAAAGCATTAGCTCAGGATAGGGATGTATGGAGAGCTTATGTCCGTGCGGCCATGAACCTACGGGTTCGATAGTGCCAGTGAGTAAGTAAGTAAGTAAGTAAGTAATAACTGACGTCTCCAATATTCTAAATCATTACATTGTCCTAATATATGTATCTCATCTTCAAATTTCCCGCACATTGGACATATTCGCATATCGTGATCGTCGCTAGTAATAGTAGGACTTTATTAGACTAAAAGTAAGATACATATAATGTTATTTACAAATATTTACGCCGGTACGTGCTGTTGACAGTCCGTTTCAAAAAAAAAAGTCTAGTAATAATATAAAATATACCATGTAACAGCGAGCCAAATTTATGGCAAATCAGATGTTATAAAAACAGTTAAGTCTCGTATATATCGATAGGCAAGGCATTTGGCACGAATGGGGAATGAAAGAGGGAAGTTCCTAGTAGATAAACCAGAGGGAAAGCGCAAGTTGATAAGGGAAGAATGAGGTGGGAGAATGACATTGAAATACTAAGGGCCGACACTCATACACTATTGAGAAACACTAAGAAAATGGGACTGGAAATAAATGTCAATAAAACTAAATATATGGTCACACATATAAATACATTATATAAAGGAAATAGATAGCTAATTACAAATGAGGGAAATTTTGAAGGAGTGGTTGAATTCAAATGCCTAGGAACAATAATCACAATTAGGAATGAGATGCACAAATAAATTAAACATTGGCTCAATTCTGCAAATGCATGCTATTACGCATTACAGCAACTTTTGTCATCCCAACTTCTTTCAAAAAACGTTAAACTGAAAATATCTAAAACTGTTGTTCTACCACTTATATTATATCGATGCAAAACATGGACTCTTACTTTAAGAGAGAAAAAAAGATTACGAGTATTTGAGAATAAAATTCTTATATAAACAGACAAGAGATTGGAGAATGTTACGGGGTTTTACATGGAAGCATTTTGTAGGAAACCGAGAGGAAAATACCCAATTGGTAGACCAAAAATGACATTAGAGAATAACATTAACCACGAATTGAGGGAAATAAAATATGCAGGGAATAGTTGGACAACATTAGCACAGAATAGGGATGTTTGGAGAACTTATGTCCGCGCGGCCATGAACCTAGGTCAGATAGTGCCAATGAGTTAATTATTATTTGAAGGAATATTAGAAACAATAAAAGTTGTATTGATGTCAGTCGTCCTCAACAAATTAAAATCGTTTAAAATAATCAGCTAGGACTTTCGGAACTAGTTCCATTTTCAAATCTGTTCTATTTGAAAATTGAACTATTTCCGAAAGGCCTAGCTGATTATTTTAAGCAAATTTAATATTTTGAGGACGACTGCCATCACAAGTACAACTTTTATTGTTTTAAATAACTAACAACAACTTAAACGGTAGTTAGTAGTGTTTTTAAAAGTGTTTGATGGAAGTAGATTATACAAGGGATGAGTGGAAAATATTAGCTCAGGATAGGGATATATGGAGAACTTGTGTCAGCTCGGCCATGAACTACGGCTTCCATAACACCAGTGAGTTAGTTATATATTTATATACTATTATGGTTATTTTCAATGAAGATACGTAGAAATTTTTCA
>JASPKZ010007251.1:1485000-1592500 GCA_030220185.1 Diploptera punctata | reverse complement strand
CGGGAATCGAACCCGTGACCTCATGAACAGTAATCAGAAACGCTGACCACTAGCCCATGAGGCTGGTCTAGAAAAATATATTGAAATAATCGTTCGAAAATATGTAAAAATCATTGTAAATATTTTAAAAATGAAATCCTAAGAATAAAATTTGACAGAAGTTTGTGAAGAAATTAAAGAAGTCGCGTCACAGGTTGTAAAGAATATCCAAAATAAATTTCAAGGCAGGTTTCGGCATCCAATGGTTGTCATTTCCCTTGTGAGAAATTCACATGTCCCACATGGCAGACATATTTCCTGAATAACTAACTAACTCACTTGCACTATCGAACCCGAGGGTTCATGGCTCTCCATACATCCCTATCCTGAACTAACGTTTTCCAATCATTCCCTGTATAATCTCCAAAAAACTCCAAGCGCGACAGGCCTAGAAGGTCATTGGCCTACCATCCGGCTGCTAGCCTCACATCCACATTTGTTAATCACAGAGGTAAACGATCATCGAGCTAGGGTAGGGGTGGGGTGATCAGCATGTTGGGTCCCCCAGCCGTTATAGCTGGTCTTCTCAACCTGGAGTCGCTACTAATTGTATTACAGTATAGCCTCACTATGGTGTTTGTCCAGCGACTCGCTTTGTTTCCCCGCAGCTTATATATATATATATATATATATATATATCCATCCATAGTAACTCTGCCCGAAGGAGGTCCTTCACTACAATCATAGCATTTTCATGCTATGCTTGCAGCTTTACTAGGGAATTGTAGGTGTGGTAGCTTCCCGTTGCTTTCCACACCGGTGAAGGATGATGACGATGATGAAAATGATAAGGATGACGATGATGATGATGACCATATGATTTCAGGGACCGTTTGGGCGTTAAAGTTTTCCTGACATTTGTCTTACAGGTGAGGAAAAACCCCGATAAAAACGTCACCCAGAAAAACTGCCCCGACCGGGAATCGAACCCGGGCCCGCTGCGTGACAAGGCAGCACGCTACCTCGAGACCACAGCGGTGGACTATATACTGTATATATAATTAAATACAAAGATGCCGAATGCCGCCAAATTAATAATTCGGCATGTTAATCATTGCCAAGCATTGTCGCGTTGCACCCGCTTTTATATAAACGGACAACCATCTTAGTGAGGCGATACCCAAATGCCTAACATTGCTGGGTGGGTACCGGTCCCATACTTGCCGAAATTCCGTGAATGGGAACTCGAACCAGCGCAATTCCCATAGCTCTGCGTCAAGGCTTCTTGCCTTAAGCACTCGGCTACGGTGCGGGACCCCTGTATAATCCTCTTCCCTCAAATCACCATCAGCAGCAGCATTAAGGTAGACTTAAGGTCTGTTTCGATCTCATGCTAGAATTTTTCTGTCCATCTTTTACTGGATCTTCCAACATTTCTTCATCCTAGTGGTTTGTAATGAAGAATCTGTTTCCGAATTTTATTGTTATCCATTCTATTGATGTGGTCCATCCATTCATCTCTATTTGTGTAATTCTATCTAATAGTTTGAATATAGATAGTTCACTTCGTACATTTTCATTTCGTTTTCGATCTGTTATTGTATAGCCAGCCACACTCCTCGTAAACCGCATTTCTGACGTTTCTATTCTTCGTTCCTAGTTTTTGGATAAGACCCAGTGTTCCGATCCATATAGTAGTGTTGGAACCGCCTTTGTTTTATGAAATTTTAAAAGTGTCTCCTTTCTAGTTCCTTTGAGACTCGTTTTATGGTGCCACACATATAATTAAATGTATTTATTTTGTTTTCAATGTCTTTACTTTTTCTATATGACCCAATGTATCCCAGGTAATTAAAATTACCCTGGAATCATGGTTAATGCTATTCTCCCACATCATTCTTGGTCTACCAACTGGACGATTTCTTTCTTGTTTTCCTACAAGAAGCTTAACGGCTTGTGAAATGAGATTCATGCGCAGAACAGCGGGTTACACCAGATGGGATCGGAAAAGGAACACCGATATCTTAAAAGATTGAAGACTACGACCAATTTTAGAATATATTAAACAGTACCAACTAAATTGGAAACACAATCTTGAAAGAATGAGTTCAAATCGGATCCCCAAAGCTGTTTATAATTATATACCAAGAGGACGAAGATCTCTGGGCCGTCCTATGAAACGCTGGAGGGAATATTTTCTATAGGATCATAACAGGCCTTGGCCTAATACTTGGAAGGAAGAAGAAGAAGAAGAAGAAGAAGCTTCCATGCACGTATTTCATTTCCCATTCATGCCACATGCCCAGCCCTTCGCAGTCTAAGAGATGTAACTGTTCTTATTATGACATATTTCCTGAATGCTTTTATAAAATAGACTATCCTCGATGAGTTTCATTGTAGTCTGCTACATTAAAACAAAGCTTGGAACAATGCTAAGTTGAATGAGCATAAATCTGCGATGTGGAGGTTTGCGTGACACACTATCTGATATAATACACTGTGCTACTATAGATCTACAGGTTGGATGCAACAATTCTCGTCATTCGTGCCTAATAATTCACAGAGATTTACTCTGACCACAGTGAATATTTCCACTCATCAACGTGGCCATAAACCATCCTTTATATCCTATCCAATCGTAATTATTCATACCTCTAACCCCAGTTATCTGTCACTTGATTTCACATTTTATCATCTATTAACAACCAACACCAGATCATATCTACTTCTTATTCTTCCTCTTATTCTCGTTCATTAGGTCCATAGTCTGTTCTTCAGAAATTAGGAGTCACTCAGTTTCCTTTACAGCCTTCCAGGCGATCTCGTTCCCTCTGTGGTCTAGACCAGGGTCGTTAATAAGTGCTCAGTAGGCGTGAAAAAACGCCCCGCCTGTTAAATTCCAAATCGGAATTTAAAATCTGACGATTAAAAATGTAAAACATGCCAAGTCAACTGATGTGATTATATCTTAAACAAAATGTAATCATTCAAAATTTGTAAACGTACAACATTATTGTTTTTTTTTTCTTTACTATTGTTTTGTTCTTATTGTTATTCTTCTAGTCCAAGGTTCAAAAAGAATTATCTTTCTAATTTTCATTTAACTACAATCATGCTTCAATGGATAGGCGTATTATCATAAGTAATGCCACGAGTGATTTCCAAATTATCGATAAATTCACGACTCACGAAGTGAGGAGTGAATTTATCTAGAGAATTTGGAAATCAAGAGTGGCATTTGTTAGGACTATTTAACGAATAAAATTAAGCTGTTTACTCACAAATCATTATTTAACTATAGTTATTTTAAAATATTTATATATTTAATGTAAACGGCGATGTTTTGAAAACAAATGAGAAACTATAGGTACGCTTCTACTGCTTCTTTTGTTTATCACTGCAACCAGATCATACTATTTATTGCCAAAGGAACGCAATATTGTAAGGAGGAGCTTTCTTTAATATGGTAATTATAACACTGATAAATATTTGGTGAAACACGACTCTGATTGGTTGTAAAATAGAAATCATTGAAATGTGATTGGTCATTGACTCCCATTTGGGGCATGAGTTAAATAGTCATAGTATTACGATGCTAGGTTGGGAAGTGGTATTTACAGAATCGAGAAAATTCCGAGATACTGTAAAACACTTCACAAACGTGCGTTGTACATTATTTTTTGCGCGATGGTGTTTTCAAAATAATAAATAAGTAATAAAATACTAACTTCTTTGTTGGAAATATGTGCGTTCATTATAAACAACTGAGTAACGTTAACAGTGTGGGCAATGTTTATTAATTGATAGTACAGGAGGCCGTGAGACCATTATTATTGATAAAATGGCCGCAAATACGTATGTATTGTTTTATATTGTTTCAAATAAAGTTCAGTACATTTAAAATGCAGTGATTTTTTTCGTATAATGTATATTAACACTATCGTTTGGATATTTTTTTGTATATACATTGTACATAGTATACTGTACATGGAGGGCAGTGGTTTTACTTCCAGCACATGGGTGTAAATATATTACTGTACAGTTATTTAGGTTGGCAATCTCGAAATGTAGGAAGTTGGACTTTCAATCATGGTCGCCATTGCTGTAAGTACGACAAAACGCACTATCGCATAAAAAGGAAATTTATATAATCTATTATTTCTGTGTAATTACAGAAAATCAATACTTATATTTTTGTTAAAGTTTTTCCTACAGGATGGTGCATTTAACGATAAATTAAATTATTCTAAAAATTGTGAAACATAAGTCAATTTAAATTGTATGAACTAACCACAATATCTAAAGGCTAAGTATGTTAACTATACTAATACAATATTTTACTTGTGGAATTATCAAACTTTAAAAATAATATTAAAGTTTTCTTCAACATCATTATTTGACAAAGTATTTGTAATTTAAAAAACATCAAGCTCGTAGGTAACATCATAGTAAGTATTGAACCAATATACGCGAGGTTACTGAAATCTGTGTTTTATCATTATTTCATTTAATTTTATTTCGTAACACCGCCCCTCAGAATGACAAGTTAAGACACTGCTACTCACGTATCAGTTGTATTTTTCATTGGGCGTGTATCTGATCCGGATAGGAACGGGGGGGAGTGTCTTTGTGTCTTTTCATACCAAGTCAGCATTTTTTAACAGGTCTGGTGTAGGTACATGTAAATATCATCCGATTAAATTCGAAATATATATATGAGGGGCTCAGAGCAAAAGTGGACCAAGAAAAAATTTTACTCTTCTGAGAAAAACTTATATAAAGTTAAACTAATACATGTAAAAGAAATAAACATTATTACAGTAAAAAAAAAAGAACAAATACTTGTTTCACTATTGCTCGAAAATAATTATTGATATTTGTAGCGATTAATATGATAGGAGACATATAAACTAAGATACAACTCTAATATGCATGGATCTGAAAATAAAATGTTCCGAAATATATAAATTGTTTTTAAAATTAAATAAATCTATAAATAATGAAAATAGAATATATTACTAATATCGCTATAAAATATGTATGTGGAAAAGTAGAAATATATCCAGGTAAAAATTCCACGTACATTTGTCTAGAATAAAATACTGTAAAACGCTACCTGCTATACAAATGACAAATAAAGAGGTATTGTCAGAACTCTACCTACTACACAACTTACAAATAATATAGGAACACAAAAAGGGTATTGTCAAAAGAATATAACTAATTCCAATTAGCAGGCTATACAACTAATAAGAAATATTTATTCTTTAAGAAAAGATAAATCAGCTGTAGCAGAACATGCCATTACGAATGGACACCAGATTCTATTCGACGATACACAAGTTTTAGCCACAACTTCCTACTATTTCCCTAGATTATACCGAGAGGCTATAGAAATACACAAGCATAAGGGAAATATTAACAGAAAAGAAGAAGGTATCAAACTGTCTAAGGCCTGGTTTCATACACTAGAAAATAAATGCATTAACACCAGTGACAACAGGAGACGACTATTAGCCAATCAGCAAGAGCCACGCCCACTCACCCTGCACCCCCCACTAATACAACGTCCTCTACGTCCACAGCGCTCATTCTAAGTAGATCTTCCGACCAGGAAACACGCATAGAAGCCACTCGCCACTGAAGATGCCCTCCGCAGTTGAGGGCGAAACGTCTGGTATCAACACCAACTATGGACCACGGCCACATAACCCGGAATCACTCAACATTACGATTACCGGCCGTGAAAGCCTGCATTCAACTAAAGATAACATTAGTTAGCTATTAAAAATATTAAAAATCTATTGACCAATTCTTAGAAACCAATTAACGCTACTAAGCAATTCAAAGGAATGATGATAAAGAATTTCTACCTGGCTAGTACAGACAACAAAAGACATTCATTCACCTCTAGAAAAGAGAATCTCTTAACATTGACAGTTTACAAAGAAACTGATAAACATTTATCTATTAAATATCAAAAGAACCAATTTACCCAGTTCTTAGAAATGTTATACATACTAGTAAATAATATTATTGTAACAAAAATATATATTCAATTGTAAAGAGTGGATACGAGAAAAGTGGGAGGAGCCACCGCCATTATGTACCGGAGCTCGGTGGTAGGCAAGAGATCTCAGGGTTATGAAATCTTTATAAGCAAAAGAACAACGTATAAATGTACACTCAATTTTAACGAATCCAAGAAACTGTTTATTTACGGAGAAATACACTTTTGATAACACAGTTACAAAGTTTTATCTATGGGTGGAGTCGATGAAATACTTAGAGGTCCACGTGCTCGAATCAATATTTTCAAAGTCCAAATGCTTAACGGACTATAACTTTAAATTTAACTATTTCTCGGACGAATCTAATATTTAAACTGAATCGGAGATCGCGGTCTGCAGGTCTACGATGTTCCAACACCGAACACAGAGTCACTGATAGTGATAGTGCGTTTTAACTGAATCGGAGATCGCGGTCTGCAGATCTACTATGTTTCAACACTGATCACAGAATCACTGATAGTGATAGTGAGTATTTTGATATAAGTTCTCACTTATAAAGGCGGTGGCTCCTCCCTCTTTTCTCGAATCTACTCCTTACAATTGAATATATATTTTTGTTACAATAATATTATTTACTAGTATGTATAACATTTCTAAGAACTGGGTAAATTGGTTCTTTGATATTTAATAGATAAATGTTTATCAGTTTCTTTGTAAACTATCAATGTTAAGAGATTCTCTTTTCTAGAGGTGAATGAATGTCTTTTGTTGTCTGTACTAGCCAGGTAGAAATTCTTTATCATCATTCCTTTGAATTTCTTAGTAGCGTTAATTGGTTTCTAAGAATTGGTCAATAGATTTTTAATATTTCTAATAGCTAACTAATGTTATCTTTTCTTAAAGAATAAATATTTCTTATTAGTTGTATAGCCTGCTAATTGGAATTAGTTATATTCTTTTGACAATACCCTTTTTGTGTTCCTATATTATTTGTAAGTTGTGTAGTAGGTAGAGTTCTGACAATACCTCTTTATTTGTCATTTGTATAGCAGGTAGCGTTTTACAGTATTTTATTCTAGACAAATGTACGTGGAATTTTTACCTGGAAATATTTCTACTTTTCCACATACATATTTTATAGCGATATTAGTAATATATTCTATTTTCATTATTTATACATTTATTTAATTTTAATAACAATTTAATATATTATTTAATTTTAATAACAATTTAATATATTTCGGAACATTTTATTTTCAGATCCATGCATATTAGAGTTGTATCTTAGTTTATATGTCTCCTATCATATTAATCGCTACATATTTTAACCCAAATTCACATATAACTAGGATTTTCAATTTTTGGACTTGGTCCACTTTTACTGTGAACCCCTCATATGTTTGCTCCATTCTGTTCTTCTTCCATCCAACCAGTAATCTACAAAGTGTAAAACTGAAAAGATTAGAGGTGGAAAGTAAATAACTGGAAAGTGAAGAACTGAAATTCAAAAAATTAAATGTGAAAAATAGAAATAAATGCTAAAACGTAAGAGAGGATTTTCGCGATCACGAATCATATCGCAAAGGCAAAAGATGGCGCGGGAAAATGAAACAGAAGATGAAAAAGAAGCGCATTGTTACGAGAACATTTTGATTGGGGCATACATAACCAGATAGAAGAGACATGCGAAAAAGCTAGTAAACCAGATCGAATAACCCAACAATTATTCTACTTCTTCTTCGTCACGGTTTAGGCTTATTTACTAGCCTGTTCCGGCTCCAAATGTCTGCTGTTTCCATATTTTCTTTGGACTTCACAAGCTTCTCTTACCTCGTGAAGAATAGTTTATGCTGCTTTTGGTATTCTATTCTCAGTCATCCTTGCTAAGTGTTCTTTCCAGTTTGTTCTGCATTTCACTATTGCTGTATTTAATTACTCCACTTTTAATTGTTTTCTAATATCTGTGTTATGTTTTTGTCTGTTCTTTGATATCCTGCTATTAGTCTGTGGAATCTCATTTCAGCAGCTTGTATTCTGGCAGACTGTTGTGTTGTCACTGTCCATGTTTCTGATCCATAAGTAATAATAGGAACTGCAATTGCCTTGTATCATTTCATTATAGAGTCCTTCCTGGCTTAAGACAACAATTGCTTAGAGAAAATGAAAGTTCTGGAAGTACTAGAATGAACTGGACAGGAAGGAACAAAAGTGTTCTGGAATATTCTAGGACTGTTATATGTGGGTGTAAGCTAACCTTCCTGACAGTTGTCTTACAGGTGAGGAAAAACCATGAATAAAACTCACTCAGAAAGCCTGTCCCGGCCGAGAATCGAACCCGGGCCCGCTGCGTGACAAGGTAGCGCGCTACCTCGGTATATAGTAACTATATATGGAATCAATACTAATAAAATTCATATCAAATTCCGTTGAGGTAAATAGTTATAAGATAAAAATTAAACATTAAAATATACCTGTTTGCAGGTGCCGTCGTCCTCAACTTTGTTGAAATAATGTATGTAAAATATTATCTGGAGGCCTTTCGGAAGTTAATTTCCATCATCAGCAGGATACGTATACTCTAGCAGTTGTATTTAAGACGCTGTAGACGTCGATGATTGATGGTCTTGATGCGTCTCCAGTA
This sequence comes from Diploptera punctata, assembly GCA_030220185.1. Classification (NCBI taxonomy): domain Eukaryota; kingdom Metazoa; phylum Arthropoda; class Insecta; order Blattodea; family Blaberidae; genus Diploptera; species Diploptera punctata. Next base: position 1,583,869 of record JASPKZ010007251.1, on the reverse strand, counting down.
GGTATTGACTGGTTTTTAACTATCTCGTATAAGGGACTGTACGTTTGAGGTGGGAGAAAGGATTCCAGCTAAAATTATCTACTAGAAAGACCTTGAAACCATGAAACAAATCGACAACTGCTACTAAATGAGAACACACCCCAAACGTACAATCCCTTACACGAGATAGTTAAAAACCAGTCAGTTGCTACTGGAGACGCATCAAGACCATCAATGTCTACATCGTCTTAAATACAAGTAGTAGCGCATACCTATCCTGTTGATGATGGAAGTTAACTTCCGAATTAATATTTTTTTTTAATTAGGAATATTCCACAATACAGTGTTTCTCCTTCAACCCAAAGTGATTTGTCGCCAGAGGTTCATGTCTAGAGCATTTTCTTCCCCCAGATCTCTAGCTTCCATACTTTTCCTCATTCCATCCATCCATGTTCTCTTGTTCTGCCTCTTCCACTTCTTCCATTAGTTTTCCAATTAAGGATCTTCTTTGGTATTCCCTCTTCTTCCATTCTTATGAGTTGCCCATACCATTTCAAACTTTTTTCTTCTATTTTTTCCAGTATGTTTTTTTTTAACTTGCATAATTTCCCTTATTGTGCTGTTTCTGACCTTATCCCTTCTTGAAATTCTTGTCGATCGTCTCAAAAAATCCATTTCTACTGCTAACAGCTTATTGACTTGTTTTCTTACTGTCCAGGTTTCGGACCCATACTTATAATAAAATGTTTTGTAACAGAACTTGAAATATAGTTTTCTTCGTTCTGTATATTATATTTCTATTCCAAAGCACTGAGTTCATCATACAATGACTCTTCTTCCATCAGTTATTCATCTTTCAATTTCTGTAGCTAAATTCTCACTTTTATCTAAAATAGATCCTAAATATTAAACATTTTTAACATTACGTATTCTTTCTGAATTGTATTTTAGCTCATCTGTTGTATCCAATGAAAGAATTCTGTTTTACTATAATTTAAACTGTCATCATCATCATCATAGTACATTCACGAATTTAGGCCATTTGTTGACCTGTTTCGGCCTCAAGAGAAACACCATCCAGAAGTCTTTTGAGTGGACGTCCTGGTCTTCTTCTTCCTGCAGGTTGATTAATTTAACTGTAATCCCCATTTTTTGTATTCTATCTCTAATTTCCTTACATGAAAGATACATCACCTGGATCTTGAGAAATAACCACCTGATCATCTGCGAATAGTAAATGGTGGAGCTAATAACTATCTTCTATTTGAATTCCCATATATTTGCAGTGTCTTGACCAATAATAATGTTTTACATACATTATTTTAACAAAGTTGAGGACGTCGGCACCTGCCAACAGGTACATTTTAAATTTTATTTTTTATCTTATGACTGTATGTAGCAGTAAATAATTCTGAACTGTGGATTGATCTGACAAGAATCTCATGGATTGCTTTTGCAATAAGGAATATTGGAAATTCCATACAGGTTACAACACAGACCGCAAATGCAATAATAACTGTCACGCGGAATCTAATATAAAATAGCACATTCCCTCTCGAACTACTGTCGTTAAATGGATTTAGATTCATCAGAGTGTGAGGTATGAGGTTACGGTCGCTAATTAGGTTATAGCCGAGATCTGTGACAATGGACCAGCGATCTATAAAGCAGGAATAATAACCTAACCTCACCCTCTTTCTATCAATTACACGCTAACTTCAGCTAACACCATTCTCCCTTGTTACTCTATATTGGCTTTGTTCTGCAACGTATTCAACATTGTCCTGCTTTTTGCAAGTCTTTTTACAGCTTCCCGATAACCAGAGACACTTAATATGCCGATATTTCACAGAGGTTTGAGTGTAACAAAATGTTACTTCAAGTAACGACAAACTATTGTATTTGTGTATATCCTCGTCTTGGTAAGATATACAGGTTGTTGCAAAATAACACCGACAACGAAAGTGAGGTAGTACAGAGTGTCCCATTCAACCCCTCCCACATTTTAATTAATCATAATTAACAAAGTATGCGGAATTATGAAATGATGCCGGTATTAAACGAAACAGAAACTCAAAGAATGTTCATTGCCACACACTAAAACACCTCTATATGTGCATCATTAGTAGCATGAACAATATCAAGTCTGTATTCGATTACGTGCCACGTTCTGTCCAACATGTCCATTGAAATGACGGGAAGCTTGGCGAATTGATTTTTGTGGACATCTCTGAAATCCTGCTCTAATTTCTTCAATCTTTTTTTCTGAAAAACGTGTACGAGCACCTCCTGATTCTTTGTTAACGCTTCCAGTCACCAGAAACTTATCAAGCCATGACTTAATGGTCTTCCCATCAGGTGCATTTCCTCCATATTCTCTCCGGTAATTTCTTTGCACTGTAATTATTGACTTCGTCTCTGCATATCAGAAAACAGTTTGTGCTCGTTACTGAGGAGTCACCATTTTGTCTTATGTCATTATTGTCCAACATGCGACAGATGAATTAACTGCAACGATGAAAACAAAAATTCTTTGAGTTCCTCTTTCTTTTAATACCAACCTCATTTCATGATTCCGCATACTTTGAGAGTTATGATTAATTAAAATGTGGGAGGTTTGAATGGGACACGGTGTATATTGAGATAAGTTTATCATTTTTTAATATGGTACCGATGTCCGGAAATGATGCATTTTCACACTATGAGTAGCTAACTTCACAAGAGATCCGTTACTTTGATTTCAAGACTCAATACTTGACAATAATGTCACAGTCAAATCAATTTTTTTAATATTCCTCCATCTCATTGTAGAGTGTGCATAGGCGGCGTAGTGAATGGCGCACACGTTCAAATACGCTTGGCCTCGTTTGAATTATTTCTGTAGCAGCGTGGATTCGTGCTATAAGATACATATGTGACTCTACTGGAGTCTGATTAACAAACTGTTTCATGTCGCCCCACAAAAAGTAATCGAGCATAACCACTAGTCCACCACGGCCGTTGATTTTGCTGGTTTGCAGAATATTTATTTTGTGAACCGTTAAATTGAAAAAAACTTAATTTCATATGCCCCAGATAAGATTCAATGACCAATCACGATTCAACGGAATTTATTTTACAACCAATCACAATCGTGTTTCGCCTCGCTATTTATTGAATTCTGTTTACCAAAATAAAGAAAGCTCCTCCTTTTTAATATTCTGAACAGGTCAGAGCATTATTTTGCAGGGGCTGACTCCCCAACAAATATGTTGAATATAGCAAATAATGAACAGATTGCTTCGAACTACACATTTGATAATTGTGTGTTCAATACTCGTGTTTTTAAATAATTATTTTACTAAGTTGTTTCCTAAAAAAATTAATTAATAGCCTATAATGTTGGTTAAAATATACAGTTTGATGTGTTTCATTTTTTCTCCACTAGGGTGCATTCTTACAATATTCTTACAATATTTTATACAATTATATATAAAGTATGAAGAGTACCATTTGTACATATTTGTTTCAACGCCACGCTCCTGCACTGCACCGTATATTATAGAATAGATTTATTTACCTGGTGGAGTTAATGCCTTGTGGCCTTCTCTTCCACTCACCAGGACAAACATAATATATTACATTTAATCTCTAATGTCGATATGAACTATCAATTAAAATTACGCTGTTCTCCCTAAGGTAATTTAGTCTTTTAATCAAAATACAAAAAAATAAATAATAGTGCATACGAAACAATTAATAACACTGAGCAACAAAAAAGAAACTTTTTTTTTGTCTCAGAAAGAAAAATATGTGATTCTGATATATATATTTTCCTTTCCTGAATCCAAATATGATATCGGGTTTTTCTCCATCACGCAAAGTTTCCGAGAGACAGGCATTTATAATTTCAAACACTTTAATATTTTCTATATTCGTAACTACACAATATTCGAACATTCGGATTCACCTAGAAAGTAAGAAATGACGATTTTCTGCTATATTTCGCCTGTGGAGCATCCCTCTTGTTGGTCCCACAATAATCGGCCAGCATATTAGGATTCCATTTGCCTTGTTATATCTTTTCCATAGCTGAAATCTCCTGATGTTAGCTCATTCTCCGTTTTATTTTACAATGGTCAAATGGACGAAAAAAACGTTTATTAAAAAAGTAATTATTTAAATCCAGTAATTTAAATTGAAATAAAAAACTGTGGGTGATGGAGACATTCCTAAAACATATTTGAAAACACGATAAAAAACTGCATTAAGTACAACTATTGGTACTCATGAGACAAAAATCACGTTGACCAGATAACACTTGTCAATCTGAACAATAGAACAATAATGAAAATAACGTCTAATAATACAATAAAATTGAATACAATTATCAAGTGAGTGAGATGTTTGCATGCTGATTAACATCGAATGTTTATTAACTTACATAATACATATCCATCCATCCATAATAATTCTGCCCGAGAGCTGGTCTTTCACTGCAATCATAGCATTTTCATGCTATGCTTTGCAGCTTTAACAGAGAATTGTAGGTGTGGTAGCTTCCCGTTGCTTTCCACACCGGTGAAGGATGATGATGATAAGGATGATGATGATGACCATATGATTTCGGGAACTGTTTGGTCCTTAAAGTTTTCCTGACATTTGTCTTACAGGTGAGGAAAAACCCCGATAAAAACCTCACCCAGAAAAACTGTCCCTAGCGGAGATGGAACCCAAGGCAGCACACTACCTTCAGACCACAGCGGTGGACATGTAATGGTCATTTTATGTGTTCTAGATAGGATCGATGAAAGTATGTAAAAAAATTAAAATAGCTTCCCATGAGAATAACCTCGATACCTTGATTTCTTCGAAATTCCCAAAGAGCACTAACATAATTAAAATTCTCAATCGTCCTTCATTTGTTGCGCAATTTTGTTTTCTTTAAAATCGCACATAATTATTTTAAGTCCGTCACTTTTATTGTATCGCTGATTTTTATCTTTATATTTCATTGATGCACTTTAATTCCACAATCAAACCTGAATATCCATCCATAGTAATTCTGCCCGGAAGGCAGGTCCTGCACTGCAATCATAGAATTTTCCATGCTATACTTGCAGTTTTACTAGGGAATTGTAGGTGTGGTAGCTTCCCGTTGCTTTCCACACCGGTGAAGGATGATGATGATAATGATGATGGCCATATGATAAACGGGGACCGTTTGAGTCTTAACGTTTTCCTGACATTTGTCTTACAGGTGAGGTTAAAACTCCAAATTCGAATATAAGGTGTGGGTATTCACCTAGAAAGTAATTTTAAAAATTACCAAGTATGAGCTGGGATATTAACCATGATTTGAGGGAAGTAGATTATACAGGGAATGATTGGAAAGCATTAGCTCAGGATAGGGATGTATGGAGAGCTTATGTCCGCGCGGCCATGAACCTACAGGTTCGATAGTGCCAGTGAGTAAGTAAGTATTAACGCGGAAACTCCGTAAACTAAACAAATTCCTCTGTAAATTGAATTTATGGTCCTATTTTGCCGGTTAATCATAGGCCTATATTTCTTTCGTAAAGTAAATTGTATGATATATAGATACATTGCGACAAAGCAAACATGCTCGGATTTTCGAGTGCATCAGAATATCCTCCATATTAGACTTAAAATAATCTACTTTAATATACGAGTTCATAGCCTATAAATTAGCTCTAAAAAATAATCTAGAGCGATTTAATTTCGGGTTTCAGATTAACCCCTACTCCTAATGCTCGGAATTCGCTGATCTTTTGAAATTATTTGTTCGTTTTATTTTAACAGAACATACTGAGTTTCAATAAAAAAAACGAAAATAGCGACCGCTAGAACGATTTTTAAATTTTTGTTTCAGCTGAACTCCTACTTCCAATTGTCCAATTTTGCTGGTTAATGAACTCAGGTTTACATATTTTAATCGAACGCTATATGCCGATTTTGGTTTCGAAAAACCAAAAACTTCAGCCGCTAGAGCGATTTAATTTTGGGTTTCAGATTAACCCCCACTCCTAATGCTCGGATTGAATTTTCAAAAATTGTTTGTTCGTTTTGTTTCAACAGAACATACTGAGTTTCAAATAAAAAATCGAAAATAGCGACCGCTAGAACGATTTTTAAATTTTTGTTTCAGCTGAACTCCTACTTCCAATGGTCCAATTTTGTTCGTTAATGAACTCAGGTTCACTTCTTTTAATCGAACGCTATATGCCGGGTATGGTTTCGAAAAACCAAAAAATGCAGCCTCTAGAGAGAGTTGAAATATATAACAAACCCACATACTTTTAAAATTTACATATACATACATTTGTTTCTTGATTATTTTCGGCGTCTAATAGGTAGGACTATTCAACCAGTTCTATTATATGGATGTGAAACATTTAACTCATTCGTCTCAGAAGACGAGGTAGACACGCCGGCTGTTAAGTGGCCTTCAACTCAGAAGACGATATACACTCACTTAACTCTGCTGTTATATATTTTGCAATATTTTGTACATCCCTTGACTGGTCATCATTTGTTAACATTTATAATAGTAGATGAATATGTTTTGGCCTTCACCCTTTTTATGATCTCAAGTACCGTTATATTTTGTTCGTTTTGAATGCCTGAAAATAGACAATATAATTTACGGTAACTAAAATCCGATTTCTGGAAAAATACATTAAGCATTTACACCTGAACAAATGGGTTAAGAGAGGAGAAATGATTACGAGTATTTCAGAATAAGTTCTTAGATTTTTTTTTTTGGATCAAAGAGAGATGAACAGACACACGAATAGAGGAACTTCATAACAGTGAGCTACGTCATCATTATATGAAACCAGATATAATAAGAACAGTGAAGTCACGTAGACTGAAATGGGAAGGATATGTGGCACGAATGAGGAATGAAAGAGGGGTACCGGTATAGAAATGTTCTTGTAGGAAAACTAAAGGGAAAACGCTCAGTTGGTAGACCAATAATGAGGTGGGAGAATAAAATGAAGCATGATCTGATGGCAGTAGATTATACATCTGGGTCCATGCCTCTACCCCTTGGGATTACCTCGATCAAAGACCATACTCCCAAGTCCCAGTATCATGTCCTCCCTATCTATTCGCGTCCACGTTCAAGAGTTCTCGGTCTAAAACCAACACCTTAGGGAGAAGGAGTTGGAGTCGCAACTTCAGTAAAATTGCTGAGCTGCATAGTACGTCAAGTCGCTCATTCCTGACGACCCCACAGTTGATCCACGGGCTCCTCGAGCCTAGCCGGGAGGACTGCTGTCGCAGATCCACCGACCGTTCACCTGCTCTACCTCCCAGGGACGCATCCTGAAGCCGTTGTGAGACCGGCTAGGGCTTGAATCCTCAAGCCCCGCAGTGTGAGACTTTAGTACATCCAGGTGCTCATCTCCTGGTGACCCCACAGTTTGTCCACGAGCCCGCAGGCCTAGCCCGGAACAGCACAGAAGTAGATTATACAGGTGGTGACTGGAAAACATTAGCTCAAGGTAGGGTTGTATAAAGAGCTTATGTCCATTCGGCCATGAACCTGCAGGTTCAATAGAGCCAGCGAGTTATTTAATAGGTACGACTGGTGAAGATATGTGTAATTATTCAAAACATATTTTCACGAGAACAACCTCAATAACTTTGGTGTTTTGGAATTCGTTAAAATCAGTCTGTCATCGGAATTGACGTAAGAAATTAGTTGTTAGATGAAATAAGTTGAAGTTATTGTTATTCCACCGAGTTGCCACCACACCGTCACCAATCTTCACAAGTTACGAGACTTGACGCCTCAAAGTTTACCAACTCTTGAGTGCAACTTTGATCGCTAATGGAGATGTGATTCAGGAAATACTTGTAGCCAACTTCAAGCAGCTCTTACAGTGAGAAAACTTGTCCTTTTTACTTATTGTTAGAAATTAAACAGCCAAGAAAAGAAAAAACTGCACTAAACTCATTCTTAAACATTTACCACGAGTTGGAATTGAGAAGTTTCTTTACGATATCAGTTATTATTCAATACTTAAAAAAAACATTATTAACCACCGATGGTCAACCGCTGAGGTCTCGAGGTAGCGTGCTGCCTTGTCACGCAGCGGGCCCGGGTTCGATCCCCGGTCGGGGCAGTTTTTCTGGGTGAGGTATTTATCGGGGTTTTTCCTCACCTGTATGACAAATGTCAGAAAAACTTTAAGGACAAACGGTCCCCGAAATCATATGGCCATCATCATCATCATCATTATCATTACCATCCTTCACCGGTGTAGAAAGCAACGGAAAGCTACCACACCTACAATTCCCTAGTAAAGCTGCAAGGATAGCATGAAAATGCTATGATTGCAGTGAAGGACCTACCCTCGGGCAGAATTACTATGGATGGATGGAACCACCGTTGATGTTGTTGTTAAATAGTCTAAAGCAGAGACTCCCAAACTACGGCCCGAGGGTCGAAAACAACCCTCCATCACGTTCTATCCTACCCCTGTAAGCCTGTAACATTCTTATAGATTCGTATATGCTAAGAGTATGCCTATAATATTAGTCTATCAGTAATGGAACAAGAACTTGTGAAATATGTTATAACGACATAACAGAAAAGGTATCAAATCAACACACGCACGCTTATAATAATAATAATTTTTATTATTATTATTATTATTATTATTATTATAACAATAACAATTACAACAATAATAACAATTACAACAATAATAATAACAATAACAACAACAATAATAACAATAACAATAATAATATTATTCTACCAGTTATAATGTAAGGATGCGAAACATGGACTCTTACTTTATTTTTATTTATTTATTTATTTATTTATTTAGCCTGGTGGAGTTAAGGCCATGTGGCCTTCTCTTCCACTCACCAGAACAAGCATATGTTACATATGAATACAAAAAAAAATACAATAATAGTCATATAAAACAGGACAAACATATGTTACACATGAATACAAAAAAATTACAATAGTAGTCATATTAGACAGGACACACATGTTACATATGAATACAAAAAAAAGTTACAATAATAGTTATTGAACAATTCATTATCTGTCATATTGAATAATAATGAAATTAATGTCTAATAATAGAATGAAACTAAATACAATTAAAATTAAATTAATGATACAATGAATAAAAAAGGAATAACAGCTCGAATCTACTATGCATAAAAAGAAGAGAAAAAAAATACTACAATGAATTAATCTACGCTTTTATACAAGGCATTAGGTAAATATATTAACAAATCCTAAGTCTATTTTTATTAAATAATGCAAAAACGCATTATTAATTCTTAAAAAGTAGTATTAGTGAGTTGGTTTCTGTTAGTGATTTTATTTTCAATTTATTTCTGAAAGATGGTAAAGTTTGGCAGTCTCTGACATAGGGTGGAAGTGAATTCCATGTTCTAGCAAGAGAAACTGTAAAAGATTTCGAATAATAGGTAGTATGATGAGGAGGGATATAAAGGACACTGTGCTCAAGGGATCGGGTATCTAAGTTATGTGTATCAGAGAGTTTAGTGAAGCGGTGTGATAAATAATAAGGTAAAGATGTGTGTTAATATGTTATAGAGTAGGCATAGGGAATGGATGGTTCTACGATCTTGAAGACGAAGCCATGACAATTGTTCCAGGGATGGTGTAACGTGATCAAATCTACGTATACCACAAATAAAACGTATGCAAGAATTGTGAACACGTTGAAGTCTTTGGGTAAGAACAGTATTTAGGTCAGTAAAAAGAGTATCACAATAATCAAAATGGGGCATTGCGAGTGTTTCTATTAGCATTTTTCTTAGAGAAAGGGAGTATTTGAGAATAAGGTTCTTAGGAAATTTTTTGGACCAAAGAGAGATGAACAGACAGGTGAATGGAGAAGACTGCTTAACAGTTAACTATTTGGTCTTTATAGGAAGCCAGATATAATAAGAACAGTTAAGTCTCGTAGACTGCGTTGGGCAGGACATGTGGCAAGAATGGGGAATGAATGACGTGCATGGAAGCTTCTTGTAGGAAAACCAGAGGGAAAACGTCCAGTAGGCAGACTAAGAATGAGGTGGGAGAATAATATTAACTATGATTTGAGGGAAGTAGATTATATAGGGGAAGATTGTAAAACATTAGATCAGATAGGGACATATGGAGAGCGTATGTCTGCGCGGCATGTACCTAGGGTTCGATAATGCCAGTGAGTTAGAGTTAGTTAGTTCGTTATAACAATAACAACAATAATAATAACAATAACAATAGTAACAATAACAACAATAATAAGAACAACAATAATAATAAATACGACAATAATAACAATAATAATATTAACAATAGCAATATTAATAAGAACAATAATAACAACAACAATAATAACAACAATAATAAGAACATTAACAACAACAATAATAATAACAATATCAAATAATAAAATGGTATGGTCATGTGAAAAGAACAACAGAAGACGGATTCCGAAGAAGAATACTAGAACGGATGTCACTTGGTAAAAGGAGAAGAGAGCTGCAAAAAATAACGTGGATTGATGGTGTTTTGAGCAGCACGAGGAAAAAGAATTGGACGACGGAGATTGGATTGATAGAGAGAGATGTGGAGGACAATGACTAAATATTAATTGAGCGCAGGAAGAAGTTAAACATTTTGAAACCTGCTACATAATAATTTATAATCCACAACAGTTGGCCCGCGCCAACTTAATGTTTCTTCCGTTTGGTCCGCGATACAAATAAGGTTGGGCAGCTCTGGTCTAAAGCATCCTAGAGGAAATAGAAATACTGAAAGAAACAAGAAATGTTAACCTCTTGAACCGATCTATCCATCATAAAACATGCTCGTAAAACATAATCAGTGCCCAATAGAACAGGTTTGAAAATGGAACTAGTTCCGAAAGGCCTAGCTGATTAATTAAAAAAATGTGTTGGGAACGACTGTCATCAAGGTATGATTTTTATTGTTGTAAATATTTAGTCCTCATACCAATAGCAGGATATCAAAGAACAGACAAAAAACACAACACAGAAATAAGACAACTAAAAATAGAAGCATTAAATACAAGAACAGTGAATATTCAAAACAAACTGGAAAAGAACACTTAGCAAGGATGACTAGAATAGAATATCAAAAGCAGAATATAACTATTCACCACGAGGTAGAAGAAGCTTGGGAACACCAAAGAAAATATGGAAACAACAGCAATTTGGAGCCGGAACAGGCTAGTAAATAAGTCTAAACCGTGACGAAGAAGAAATATTTAGTTACTGTTTTATTAGCTTCAATAACAAAATATGTACTTGAGATCGCAGTCGTCCTCAACTACTACTATCATCATCACCATCTATTAGTAATGTCACTTAAAACACTTTGAAGGTCTTGTGGAATATTTTCCATCATCAGCAGTTTAAAAGACATTACATACCGATGTGATCTCGAGGTAGCGAGCTGCCTTGTCACGTAGTTCGATACTTGGTCGCGATAAGTTTTCTGAGGTTGTTTTTCGGGGTTTTTCCTCACCAGTAAGACATGTGTCAGGAAAATTTCAGGCCTAAACGGTGCCCAAACACCACCTGTCCATCCATAGTAATTCTGCCCGAAGGCAGGTCCTTCACTGCAATCATAGCATTTCCATGCTATGCTTGCAGCTTTACTAGGGAATTGTAGGTGTGGTAGCTTCCCGTTGCTTTCCACACCGGTGAACGATGATGATGATGAAGATGATGATGATGATGATGGCCATATGATTTCGGGGACCGTTTGGGCCTTAAAGTTTTCCTGACATTTGTCTTTCAGGTGAGGAAAAACCCCGATAAAAACCTCACCCAGAAAAACTGTCCCGACGGGGATCGAACCAGGCCCGCTGCGTGACAAGGCAGCACGCTACCTCGAGACCACATCGGTTGACATCATTATCATATTCGCATTATTAGCTTAAGTTTACATTTAGGCCTCTCCTGGCGCATCATTACCGTCATCATCACTTTTCATATCATCGGGGCAGCGTAAAACCCGCCTTATAGGCGCTCCAATCTTACAAGTGGATTACAAGTACGCCATGCCAGGAAGAATATTAGAAATATCGTCATGACAACGTGCTGGTATTACTTTTAAAAATTGTTGTGTTAATGTTCTATCTAGTCCACAGGTAGCGTGCTGCCTTGTCACGCAGCGGGCCCGGGTTCGATCCCCGGTCGGGACAGGCTCCTGGGTGAGTTTATTTCGGGGTTTTTCCTCACCTGTAAGACAAATGTCAAGGAAGCTTAGGGTCCAATGGTCCCCCGAAAATCATCGGGCCATCATCATCCATATCGTTATCATCATCATCCTTCATCGGTGTGCAAAAGCAACGGGAAGGTACCACCCTAGTAAAGCTGCAAAGCATAACATGAAAATGCTGTGATTGCAGTGAAAGTCCTGCCCTCGGGAGAATTACTATAGAATATAATAGAATGATCCATCTACGTAGAGGGTTCGGGTCGTTGGGTGTGTTCTTGTTCAGAAAGTTTTCATTCTTTACTTCCTTTAAAATTTTAATCTCGTCAACAATGTTTATTCTATAGTTATTATTCTCTCTATGTATGATCGATAGTTAGAGACAAAGTCACATTGTCAAAGATAGTGTCTCCAGAAGTTCATCCAATGACAGGTGCATCATCACCCATCCATGAGATATGCACACGCTGAAGCGACACAGCCTCATGGGCCTGGTTTAAGGACCTCGGGATAAGAAAGAAAAAGAAGATAATCGATAATATGTTATTGTGTTGAACCGATGAACAGTTTGTATTATGTTTTGTGGAACTTGATTTACAGTCATTACATGTAAGATCTAAAACGCTCGTTGAAACTTACATTAAAATTCCCGGTGATTCGATATGAAACTTGTTACAACTATTGCATTCAAATTTGTAGATATATTTCTTTTTATTAAATGTATTATCTGAAGATAATTTACAAAGATCTAATCAATGCCAGAAAATACAATATGGAAATTATTAAAAACTAGCTAGCGCCCGGCGGGCGCTGCTACGCCTAAATAAATGAAATTAATGTGCTTTTATGTTTAATTGAATTAGTATAATGAAAAATAATTATAAATTTATATTTTTAGATACCCCGTGCTGATTACCCGGCGTTGCCCGGGAATCTACTTATCCCGATCTTCTTGACATAAATCAGCTGAAATACGAAAACTAATGTGTTTAATGATTATTTAAATAAGTACAGTGATAAATTTATAACGTAATTATTTTTAGACACCCCGTGCTCTTTACCCGGAGTTGTCCGGGAATCTACTCATCCCGATCATCTTGGCATAAATAAGCTGAAAGACAAAATTAATGTACTTCTTATGATTAGTTGAATAAGTAAAATGAAAAATATTTATAAATGTAGGGATATCATAATCATTTTAAGATTCTCCATACTGATTACCTGGTATTGCCCGGGAATCTACTTACCTCCATCTTCTTGGCATAAATGAGCTAAAAGGCAAAATTCGTTATTGTGAGTTATCCGTAAAAGAATACCCGCCATGTGCTGCTATGCTTGCACAGGAATCTACGTACTTGTCTCGATCTTCTTGGCATCAATGAAAGACAAAAATGGTTATTGTTTGTTATCCGTAAGAGATAAACAAATGCTGTCGTGGGCTTTTTTGTACAGCTTTTTTGAGATATTCAATTCTGTGTACATTAATTTTGTATTTTGTTATGGTTCAGGCATCGTAAGCCATTTAAGCGTCCAAAAAGCTATTTTTTTCAGGTTTTCCACTACAAAGGGCGATTTTTAAGGGTATAGGAATTGAGTATCACAATTATCTTATAGCCTATGTTCCTCCCAGGAATCTCCTGAACATTATGCAAAAAGTCCCGTCACAATCGGATCAACGGTATGGACGCGCATAAAGTACGAACAAACGAACAAACAAACAAACAAACAAACATTTTTATATATTAGATAAGACGAAATGCTTAACAATCAGAAGAACCAGTAAGATGCAAATTAGAAGTGGAAAGAAAATTCATAGAACAAGTATCAGAATTTGATTATTTAGGTGTATTAATAATAAACACTAAATATTTAATAAAATAAGTAAAGAAACAAGCTGATAAAGCAGCACAAATATCAATATATATTAAAGATTTAATTTGGCGCAACAGTCATATGTTAATAGAAAACAAAATAAGCAAATAAAAAACCATAGTTCGACCAGTTATCGTATATGGTGCAGAAACAAGGGCTGATACAACAAAAACTAAACAAATTATAAGCACGTGTGAAATGAATATCTTAAGAACTATTCAGGGGAAAACATAATTTGATAAGATACACAACACAGAAATTAGAGACAATTGTCAAATTCAAGACATAACTAAATTTATTATAGATAGACGAAAATATTGGAAAGGTCATATAGAGAGAATTGCAAAAAGAGCTGAAGAAGATAGACCAATGGACAGGAGAAAACAAGAGGAAGACCAGCCAAGAGATGGATAGACAGTGGATGCACATCCAATACGTCTTCCTCCGAGGAGTGATTTTGGGAATAAACAGGACGAAAATCCCACAAATTATTAATAATAAGAAGGATATATTGGCGTTTTCTATTTTTCTTAAAATACCCGGTGTGGTCTCGAGGTAGCCTTCTGCCTTGTCTCGCAGCGGGCCCGAGTTCGATCTTCGCGGACAAGTTTCCTGGGTGAGTTTTTTTGTGGTTTTTCCTCACCTGTAATAGAAATGCCAGAAAACATTAAGACCCAAAATGGTCCCCGAACACCATCAAGCAATCACTGTCATCAATATCATATTCGTCTTATTACATTAAGTTTATATTAAGGTCTCTCCTGGTGCATCATTACCTTCATCATCATCTTTCATATTGTCGGGGCAGCCGTAACCCAGCCTTCCAGGCTACCCAACTTCAGAAGTAGATTACAAATACGTCATGCCAGGAAAGAATACCAGAAACGTAACGACAACCTGAATTCAGTGATTAAAAAATAGTGTATGCTAAGAATGGTAATGATGATAATGATAATGATAATGATGATGATAATAATGATAATAATAATAATAATTAATAATAATAATAATTAATAATAATTAATAATAATAATTAATAATAATAATTAATAATAATAGTAATAGGACTGTCTAAAATGCTAGTTTTCCTCAACCAAAGTTGGAAATAGTACATAAAATGTTTATTATTTTATATTCTTTCTCGATTGCTTCCTATCCAATGTATGTAACTTACGAGTTTTTCATTTCCATACTCCCCTTACTCAATTTATCAAATTTATATTTCTGTTTCTCATCTGCTGTCCATCACATCACTGTCCCTGCTTTGTAAACATGGCGAAACACAATAGCTTAGAGATGCAACTCAGAGGAGACTAAATTCCTCTCTCCAAAGCTCTCGAGCTTTGAAAGGTACGGTTGAGTCCATTCACTGTAAGATAGGTCAGAATCATATTAACATGTGACAGAAGTTCAACAATTAACTCCGTCCAGTTAAGCTTCCACAGCAGTGTTGCCACTATTTTTGTTACAGCCACGAATTTCCAAAATCGTTACATAAATAAAAACTACTATTATTATTTTTACTATTATTATTATTATCATTATTATTATCTTCAGCAGTGTTGCCACTATTTTTGTTACAGCTCACGTATTTCCAAAATCGTTACCGGTACGTAAATAAAAACTATTATTATTATTATTATTATTATTATTATTATTATTATTATTATTATTATATTTAGCAGTGTTGCCACTATTTTTGTTACAGCACACGTATTTCCAAAATCGTTACGTAAATAAAAACTATTATTATTATTATTATTATTATTATTATTATTATTATTATTATTATTATTATTATTATTATTATTATATTTAGCAGTGTTGTCACTATTTTTGTTACAGCCCACGTATTTCCAAAATCGTTACATAAATAAAAACTAATATTATTATTTTTACTATTATTATTACTATTATTATTATTATTATTATTATTATTATATTTCACGACGTATTGCTATAAAAGCTGGGAGTACCTACAAAGGGAGGTGTTAAATCAAGGAAATATAAGTAAAAATTATTAACGTTAAACTATTTACTAATCGTTGGCTTTGAGCGATTATTTTGTTCTTAAAGAAGAAGTGCATTGAGATAAGTGTATGTTATCAGCGACGTGTGAGGCGAGAATAGTTTCACAACACACAATTGAATAAATATCACTTGTCTGTAGTCATCTTTGCAGAAGCAAGTTATCAGACTTATAGTAATGTTCATAACTTGAAAACAAGAGACTTTGGTGCCTCATTGTCTGCTTTGTTTTTCTACTCGCTTCATAAAATATCATCTTCTTGAGCATCCATCCAGTTCTCGACTCAAACTCTTTATATTGTTAAATGGTCCGTTAACACAAGCGTTTCTTTATACTTGTTCCGTTCTATATTTTATATCAGACAAATGTATCATCAATAGATAACAGCATTATTATTATTATTATTATTATTATTATTGTTGTTGTTACTATTGTTGTTACTATTGTTGTTACTATTGTTATTATTATTATTATTAATATTATTGTTATTATTATTATTATTAATGTTATTATTGTTGTTACTATTGTTGTTACTATTGTTATTACTATTATTATTATTATTGGGTTGTTTTATTGTTGTTATTATTGTTACTATTATTATTATTATTGTTACTATTATTATTATTATGTTGTTATTATTATTATTATTATTATTATTATTTTGTTATTATTGTTGTTACTATTATTATTATTATTATTAATATTATTATTATTATTGTTACTATTACCGTTATTATTATTGTTACTATTATTATATTTTTATTATTGTTGTTATTGTATTATTATTATTGTTGTTATAATTATTATTATTAATATTATTATTGTCCACCTCTGTGGTCTCGAGGTAGCGTGCTGCTTGTTACACAACGGGCCCGGGTTCGATCCCCGGTCGGGGCAGTTTTTCTGGGTGAGGTTTTTATCGGGGTTTTTCCTCACCTGTAAGACAAATGTCAGGAAAACGTTAAGGCCCAAACAGTCCCCGAAATCATATGGCCATCATTATCATCCTTATCTTTATCATAATCATAATCATTATCATCCTTCACCGGTGTGGAAAACAACGGGAAGCTACCACACCTACAATTCCCTAGTAAACCTGCAAGCATAGCATGAAAATGCTATGATTGCAGTGAAGGACCTGCCCTCGGGCAGAATTACTATGGATGGATATTATTATTGTTGTTATTATTATTAGTATTACTATTATTATTATTATTATTGTTATTATTATTATTATTATTATTATTATTATTATTATTATTATTACTACTACTCTTATTATTATTACTATTATACAAAAGATACAATATATGTACTGCTATTTGCGGATCAGATAATATGAAGACATGGAGTTTATGTTCAGAAAAATTATTGGACGAATACGATAACTGGGGTTTGAAAATACGTTTAGAAAAAACATTCTATATGGGATGTGGAGTAGAAACCAAAGTTTTTATATTAGAAAATCAAAAGGGGTATATTAGAGAACGTGAAGAATTTGGGTATCTGGGAGTAAAAGTGGATAAAGAGGATAAACAAGAAAGTGATATTAAGAACAGAATAAATAATAAAGGTAGAGCAATAATAGCAATGATAAATGGACTCTTATGGAACAGACATATAACCAGAAAAAAATAAGTTACAAGTATGTACGTAATTCAATAGCGAGAAGTACTGTCACATATGGAGCTGACGTTTGGAAATTCGACAAAAAATTAGAACAAAAACTTATGTCGATGGAAATGGATTTCTTGAGGAGAACAGCAAGATGTTCAAAATTAGAATAAATAAGAAATACTGTCATACAAGAAAAAATTAATATTAGATATTCAATAACAGATTATATAAGATACAAACAATTAAATTGGTATGGGCACGTACGACGAATTCAAGAAGGAAAGTTACCCAGGAAGACATTGGAATGGTGTCCACCTGGAAGAAGAAGGAGAGGAAGACCTCAAAACTCGTGGATAGAAGAAGTAAGAACTGGAATGAGAACAAGAGGACTGGTGGAAATCGAATGGACGGATAGAGACGAGTGGGCAAGGAAAATAAAACTTCAGGCACAGAAAGATGTGTAAACATTGAAAATCTATATATAAATAAAACTATAATAATAATTATTATTATATTATTTTTATTATTATCGTTATTGTAAGTCCTTGATTCTCTCAACGAGACTTTTGTTAGGCGCTTTCACCATGCAGGGGAAAAATTGGACCATACTAATTTAGTTACCCTTGTTTTCGGACAGATGTCATTGAGTGGCCCAGGGTCAGCGTTCCGCCATATAGTAACATTTAGGAAACCAAGGTAGTTACTAGAATGTGAAAATTCGGTAAAGTTTGCTTAGATGCCTTTTTATTCAGGCTTAAGGACCTTTTACGAGCCTGAAAATCTTCAGACTCGGGGCCTTTCTTCTTCTTCTTCACTTCCTGGTTTAGGCAAGAGTTGCCTGTTCCGTCTTCACTAATAGATCTAAGACCATCTCTTCCGAGGACGTCCGACATCTCTTCTTCCTCTTGGAAAATAATGGAAGATTTTATTTGGTAATCTACTTTCTTCCATTCTTTCTACATGTTCTTTCCACTGTATCTTGTTGTTAAATAGCTTTTCTTTTATGGAGTAGATCTGCAGTTCTTCACGGATATCCTCGTTTCTTATCTGGTCCATTGTAGTGCAGCCTTTTACTCTTCTTAAAAATTTCATCTCGGCTGCTTGGATTTTACTTTCTTGTTTGGTAGTGGTAATACAAGATTCACTCCCATACAAAAGACAGGGACTGCCTACTGCTTAAAATCTCTCCCAGAGCACTTGCTCCTTGGATTTTTCATTCTAAAAAAATCTATCTACCCAGGCCGGGTTTGAACCCGCGACCCTCAGGACCAGAGGCAAGGAGCATAACCACTAGTCCACGGCAGCCGATTATTATTATTATTATTATTATTATTATTATTATTATTATTATTATTATTATTATTATTATTATTATTATTGGGGGCACGCCGTAGCGTAGTGGTTAAGGCACTGCGCTACAAGCCGGAGGGTGGAGGGTTCAAGTCCCGTTGGGGTCAGGAGGCCTTTGGGGTAGTAGGAGGTTAAGGCTCCCACTTTTTCTAGACAATCGGCACTTGATGTCAGCCGGCTTGTCAGCCCTGCGTGACGGCCGCCTTTACCCCAGAACAAGCGTCTGGTACTCATTTCCGTTAGAGGCTGAGTCGACACCAGGGCCTTAGTGCCGCCAGAGGGTTTGGGTCAGTTTAAAAATCCTGACCCCAACGGGACTTGAACCCTCGAGCCTCCGGCTTGTAGCTCAGTGCCTTAACCACTACGCTACGGCGTGCCCCCTACCAGATCATTTTATTTGTTGCCAAAAGGATCGCAATATTGTAAGAATGCACGCTAGTGAGGAAATTTGTAACCAACATTATAGGTGTTAATTAATTTCTGATGTCCTATGATGTAAATATGTCAATTATATTTTTCTGCAACGTTATTTCCTGGAAAATAATTCGTTTAAGAAAGTATCAGTGGTTTCTTTTTTTTTTTGATGGTATAATCAACTGCTATAAATGTTTTTATATTATCTCCCGCATGCGCTATCTGCTGACATTCGTGCACTATATATACAATCTGGTAGCCACATGCGGTCACTGCAAAATAATGCTATGACCTATTCAAAATGTTAAAAAGGAGGAGTTTGATTTTCAAGTGAATAAATTAAACTGATAAAATTCGACGTAATAAACGACTGTGATTGGTTGTAAATAAAAAATCATTGAAATGTGATTGGTCATTGACTCCCATTTGGGACATGAGTTAAATAATCAGGGTTAAATTATACACACAGTAACATTTAACAACATAATAGCCGTAGGCTGCACAATGTAGACTTTACAAGGATAATGATAATAGTAATAATAATATAACATATATTAATAATAGATTTCATACCTGGGTAATGAAATCTCCTATTTTAAAAATGAAAATATTTTTTAACAAACTTAAATTTAATTATAGAAGTGGCACAATTAAGAGAATATTTATAAATACAAGAAAGGAAACAAAACTAAAATTTTATAAAGCAGTGGCAGTCCCCTTACTGTTGTATGGTAGTGAATTTTGGGTTTTAACTAAAAGAGAAGAGAAGATCATAGAAGCAGCTGAAATGAGATTTCTGAGAAGTGTCTGGCTGCAAACGTCTAGATAAAAAAATGAAGATATTAGAAATTAGCTAAATATGTTTAAACTATTAGATACAATAAAATAATCTAGAAAAACTGGAAAGAACACGTTCAAAGAATTAAAGATGAGCACATACCAAAAATTATAGTTGATTACAAATCAAAAGGAGATACGAATGTTGGTAGACCGAAAAAGAGATGGATTCAACTTTCTGAATGAGAATCTATGAGACCGAAACAAGCCACATGGGCTTAATCCGTGATTGATGATAATGATGATGATAATGATAATAATAATAATAATCCGGTATCATGACAGCTGCCGCCGTATTCCGGAAATCAAACGCCATTCCTCTCTGTCCAATCATTGATCTTCCTCCAATTCTCTGATATTCATAGCCGCTTGTATACCTTCCATCCAAGTTTTCTTCGGTCTTCCTCCTTTCCATTGGGATCCATTCCATAACAATTATAGGCAATCTTTTCTCTGGCATTCTTTTGACATGGCCATACCACTGTAATCGTTTAATAATAATAATAATATTTTTTTATTGTAAGCCTATATTTTCCCTTTGCAGAGATCTAGGCGCTCTCCCCCTACAGGGAAGGATTTGAACCATACAAATTTAGTTACACTTGTTTTCGTATAGATGTCATTTTGAGTGGTATGTGGTCAGCGTTCCGCCTCATACTGACATCTAGGAAACCAAGGTAGTACTAGGACGGGAAAATTCGGTAAATTTTGCTTAGAGGCCTTTTCATTCAGGCTTAAGGATTTTTTATGAGCCTGAAAATCTTCAGACTCGGGACCCACGGCTTAAAGTCCCTCCCGGAGGACTTGCTCCTTGGATTTTTCCGTCCTAAAAAATCCATTGACCCCGGCCGGGTTTGAACCCTTGGGACCAGACGCAAGGAGCATAACCACTAGTCCACCGCGGCCGATTTATAATAATAATAATAATAATAATAATAATAATAATAATAATAATAATAATAATAATAGTAATAATAATAATAATAATAATAACCTGGGTGGCATGTGGCACGTAAAAGTACCTATAAAGTGAGAGGTTAAACTGGGTTAATGGAATGGATTGGGATGATTATTAAATGAAAATTCTGAAGTTGATAGAAGCTGATAATAAAGAAATATTGTTTTGCTTAAATTACTTCCCATTTCTTGCTCTTTCGTGACACAGGCAGATTCTTAGACGTGAGTTAATCAATCTCTGCTTCTCAGTTTGATTAACATCATTCCATAACGAACTGACTTCCTTTCTTTTACATTTTCGGATCATCTGTCTCTAACCTTATCACAATAAAAGACAGAAACTCATTTGTCTCAGCAAACAAAGAAATTCTGATTGAAATAGCTAGAAATGGTACACTTTGCCAAATAGAATTCTCTTGTCTGCAGGACCGATTTCATTATGCACAGTGCGTCAAAAAAAACTATATATTAATTCCACTACTCAGTTGATGGATTCTATGTAACATGTCAGTATATATATATATATATATATATATATATATATATATATATCCATCCATAGTAATTCTGCCCGAGGGCAGGTCCTTCATTGCAACCATAGCATTTGCATGCTATGCTTGCAGCTTTACTAGGGAATTGCAGGTGTGGTAGCTTCCCGTTGCTTTTCACACCGGTGAAGGATGATGATGATGATGATGATGATGATGATAAGGATGATAATGGTGATGATGGCCATATGATTTCGGGGACCGTTTGGGCCTTAAAGTTTTCCTGACTTTGTCTTATAGGTGAGGAAAACTCCCGATAAAAACCTCACCCAGAAAAACTGTCCCGACCGGGGATCTAACCCGGGCCCGCTGCGTAACAAGCAGCACGCTACCTCGAGACCACAGCGGTGGACAATATATATATAAGAGAAATAAATGTTTGTGTTAGCAATCCTGAGTAGCTCAGATGGTTAGAGCGCTAAACGTACAGAGTTTAGAAACTCGGGTTCAAATCCCGACTCAGACATTTATTTTTGTTTTCATGTCATATTTGCCTTCATTGCTAAATGTCAGAAATATAGTTATAACATCTAAAAATAAATAAATAAATAAATATATATATATATATATATATATATATATAAGAAAAATAAATGTTTGTGTTAGGATTCTTGAGTAGCTCAGATGTTAGAGCGCTAAACGTACAGAGTTTAGAAACTCGGGATAAAATCCCGACTCAGGCATTTATTTTTCTTTTCATGCCATATATATATATTATAAATGCACCTGTGAACATTCAGTCGGAGAACATGTGACTGTTAGTGTCCTATTGTCCTATGTGATAACACATGTTCCTGCCAGAGACAATTTCCAACACATTTGCTAACATATAAGGGATTATATCCCAGGAATCCACCTACATTAGTGGGCAAGTTACGGTGAGAAATGGGCGCTTTAGTTCACCAGATTAGTTTAGCGTTCACTTGTTTGTTAGCGGGTTTTTTGTAATAAGTTTGCTACACTGTCTGAGCAATGAATAATACGATTTTTACATTGCTAATATGCTGATTTTAGGTTAGTTTGAGTTCAATTTCTCACTTCATTTTAAGATATTTCCAATTCCATATATTTCTTGGCCATAAAACTTCCTCCATTCTTTCTATATATGTATATCCGCCGCTGTGGTCTCGAAGTAACGTGCTGCCTTGTCACGCAGCGGGCCCGGGTTCGATCCCCGGTCGGGACAGTTTTTCTGGGTGAGGTTTTTATCGGGTTTTTTCCTCGCCTGTAAGACAAATGTCAGGATAGCTTTAAGACCCAAATGGTCTCCGAAACCATATGGCCATCATCATCATCCTTACCATTATCAACACCATCATCCTTCACCGGTGTGGGAAGCTACCACACCTACAATTCCCTAGTAAAGCTGCAAGCATAGCATGAAAATGCTATCACTGTACCCCTTCGGGCTAACAACACTTCGGGTAGTATTTTATTAGAGTTGCTTACAATTCTCACAAGCCTCGGATGGGCTGGAGGGATAATTCTGTTGACGAAAAATCGTAACAGGCCTATAGGCCAAGGCTTGGTTGGATGAAGAAGAATTTTTAACAATATTACTTAAGTGAAAAGTGGTCTACTATAAAGTATCCTCTGAACTACATACAAAAAACCTGGTCATCTGCAAAAAAAAATGTAAGTTATCTAAAATGTGTATGAATATTTCAATACTTGGAATTCCAACACCGAATGTTTTGTCCGTTACAATCATTGGAATTATAAGTACGGAAATAAAAAAATAGTATAGTTTTTACATTGATTTTTAAAAGCACTTCTTTAACAAATTACTTCATATAATCATATCAAAATATTTTAACGGTAAAAATAATCCTTGAAATGTAGTACAATTAATTTACCGATACTCACAGTCTCTGCAAAGACAGCACAAGACCTGTGAATAAAAAGAAAAAACTTAATTAAACTATTGTTAAAAAATAAACTAGTATATCTAGGAATAAAATCAACTGTCTCAATCAATAGACCTAGTTTCTATTTCCGGTTGAATTTAATTTCCAGGCAGAGATTATTTTCTCAACTCCAAGGCTATTCTATAGTAATGTTAAAATATCCCAAGCTATGTGGCCGTGGTGTTTCTTCCAGACATTTCTCCCTCAACTGCGGAGGGCATCTTCAGAGGCGAGTGCTTCTAGGTGGTGTTACCTTGTCGTAGACTCGACTGTGAATAAAGTCTGGAAGAAACACCAGTTATAGACCACGACCACATAGCCCGAAATCTTTTAACGTTATGATTACTGGCCGTGAAAGCCTGCATTATATTCTATAGTGTTCTGCCCTAGGAAGATATTTCACTGCAATCATAGCATTTCCATGCTATGATTTGCAGCTTTACTAGGTAACTATAGGAGTGGTAACTTCCCGTTGCTTTCCACACCGATGAAGGATAATATTGATGATGGCCAGATGATGTTCGGGGATCTTCCGGGCCTTAAAGCTAACTGACATTTGTCTTACAGGTGAGGAAAAACTCCGGAAAAACCTCAACCAGGAAGCTGTCCTGACCGGGAATCGAATCCGGGAACCCTGATAACAAGATAGCATGCTACCTCGAGATCACAGCAATGGATAACTGCTAGGTAATGCTACGAAATTGGGGTGACCACGTTTATGGTCCAATGGAATGCCTTAAACATGGCGGGACAGCATTCCATCCCCGATTAGGACAAGTTTCCTGAGTGAGGTTACTTCTGATCTTTTTTCTCACCAAAGACTAATGCCAGGAAACTTTAAAATCCAAATACATGCCAAATATCATCCGGCCACAACAATCGTCCATAATATCATATTCGCCTTATTTAGTATGCATGTATGACTGGATGATGTGTCTTGTTTTAAATATTATTGCTGTCTAGGAGGTGGCTCCGCGTTGAGTTGATTTATCATTCGGGGAGGTTTTCCATGTCCTTTTATGGTGAACAATAGGGTTCCAACAAATGCTCTTTCGGGTTTCGAACACGTCTAACTTGCGTTTAAATAAACTTACATACATGAAACTAGTACGAATGGAAATAGAAACTCAAAAAGTTTTGGATATAGTTTCACAGTTGACAACAATGCCGTATAATTACATACAACATTGCTTACTGTTGAAAGTGAGAAAATGGCTGATATAGTTGACTATTTAACTCATGCCCCAAATGGGAGTCAATGACCAATCACGTTTCAATGATTTCTGTTTTACAACCAATCAGAGTCGTGTTTCACCAAATATTTATCAGTGTTATAATTACCATATTAAAGAAAGCTCCTCCTTACAATATTGCGTTCCTTTGGCAATAAATAGTATGATCTGGTTGCAGTGATAAACAAAAGAAGCAGTAGAAGCGTACCTATCGTTTCTCATTTGTTTTCAAACATCGCCGTTTACATTAAATATATAAATATTTTAAAATAACTATAGTTAAATAATGATTTGTGAGTAAACAGCTTAATTTTATTCGTTAAATATCCTAACAAATGTCACTCTTGATTTCCAAATTCTCTAGATAAATTCACTCCTCACTTCGTGAGTCGTGAATTTATCGATAATTTGGAAATCACTCGTGGCATTACTTATGATAAACGAGCGTTCTCTGCTCTCGATTATCATAAGTAATGCCACGAGTGATTTCCAAATGATCGATAAATTCACGACTCACGAAGTGACGAGTGAATTTATCTAGAGAATTTGGAAATCAAGAGTGGCATTTGTTAGGACTATTTAACGAATAAAATTAAGCTGTTTACTCACAAATCATTATTTAACTATTTATAGTTATTTTAAAATGTTTATATATTTAATGTAAACGGCGAAGTTTGAAAACAAATGAGAAACGATAGGTATGCTTCATCTGCTTCTTTTGTTTATCACTGCAACCAGATCGTACTATTTATTGCCAAAGGAACGCAATATTGTAAGAATGCTCTCTAGTGGAGAAAAAATGAAACACATCAAACTGTATATTAATTCATTTCTGATGTCGTATGATGTAGATAGGACAATTATATTTTTCTGGATTGTTACCTGGGAAAAAATACATTTAAGTGCAAACAGTGGTTTCTTTTTTTTTTTTTGGTGGTATAATCAATTGCTAGAAATGTTTTTATATTAACTCTCGCATGCGGCATGTGTTGACATTCATGCACTATATATACAATCTGGTAGCTCTTATCTTCTGGAGGATCAATAATTCCAAATGGCTGCATTGCAACAATGTAACCAGGCCTAGCAAATTGTAACACAGAAAATTACTTCTGTAAATGAGTCGTCATTTTCTTAAATTTAACGCTGTGACGTAATAATGACAAGTTAAAAATCACTACATACAGGATATGAAACTTTCACAGGAAAAAATCACTAGGTGTGAGATCGGGAGACCATGGAGGCCATAGGGAATAAACCATGTTATCCGGACCGGCGCGTCCTATCCGTTATCGTTCAACCACTGTCGCACATCGTTAAGAAAGTGAGTTGTTTACGTAACTGTCTAATACCATCGACGGATACTCTTATCTCTTGGGGGATCAATAATTTCAAATTGCTGCACTGTAACAATGGAACACAGAAAATTACTTCTGAAAATGAGTCGTCATTTTCTTAAATTTAACACTGTGACGTGATAATGACAAGATAAAAATATACTATATACAGAATATGAAACTTTCACAGGAAAAAAAATACTGAGTGTGAGATCGGGAGACCATGGAGGCCATAGGGATTAGGAAAATGAGTTGTTTACATAACTGTCTATACCATCGACGGATACTCTTATCCCTTGGAGGATCAATAATTCCAAATTGCTTCACTGCAACAATGGAACCAGACCTAGCAAATTGTAACACAGAAAATTACTTCTATAAAGGAGTCGTCATTTCCTTAAATTTAACGCTGTGAAGTAATAATGACAAGATAAAAATGTACTATATACAGGATATGAAATTTTCGCAGGAAAAAATCACTAGGTGTGAGATCGGGAGACCATGGAGGCCATAGGGAATAAACCATGTCATCCGGACCGGCGCGTCCTATCCATTATCGTTCAACCAGTCACACATCGTTAAGAAAATGAGTTGTTTGCATAACTGTCTATACCATCGACGGATACTCTTATCTCTTGGAGGATCAATAATTCCAAATTGCTGCACTGCAACAATGGAACCAGACCTAGCAAATTGGAACACAGAAAATTACTTCTGTAAATGAGTCGTCATTTTCTTAAATTTAACGATGTGACGAAATAATGACAAGAAACAAATTACTGCATACAGGATATGAAACTTTCACAGTTTTTCTTTCATCATCATCATCATCATCAACAACAACAACAAGGATTAAACCCAATGGCCTGTTCCGATCTCATTATAGGTCGAATTGGTCCTTCCATCTCTTCAACATTCTTCTCCCTTTTGGTTTATAATTATACATTCTTCTTGCTATGCGATGTTCATTCATTCGTAATACGTGCTGAAGATAAGCATTTTGGTTTTTCTTTCATTATAGCTAATTACTACGCGTCCAATTTCGTTTATAAAGCTATACCAACTATTTAAAACCCCGTCCATCAGTTTGGAACACGGTGTATAAAGGATAGGTTTTGTTGCCTTAGTATCTAGGAACTGAAGCATCACTTATTGTTATAATAGAAGATAAAATCTTTGTTTGAATATGATGCAACATCATGATATATGAATATCTGTTTAGGAACAAGTAGTTGACCGTAAAATTGCAAGTATTAGAGGCAAGTTTCCTAACGGAGGCATGGCCACAACCTTGAACAAACCGATCAAGCAAGTCATCGAGTTATATTAGGTAAGACAACGCCGATATTATACACACTTGTCCGGGTGAGCAGTTTTCAAGACAGCTATGTACTTCCACTCCTCGACAATACACAAAACCAGTCTACTCTCTTTACGACACTTGAGATCTTGTGCAATACTTTTATTAGAGGAATTAACTGACTCACAAACTGTCGATCCCTGAGATTCATGGCCGCGCGGATAAAAAGCATTCCGTACATTCCAATAAAATGAACTTTTTTTCTTTCATCTTCTTGTAAGCCCATGTTTCCCTTAACAGATATTTAGGCGCTCTCCCCCTACAGGGAAGAATTTGAACCATACTAATTTAGTTACACTTTCTTCGTACAGATGTCATTTGAGTGGTCCGTGGTCAGCGTTCCGCCTCATACTAACATCTAGGTAACCAAGGTAGTACTAGGACGGGAAAATTCGGTAAATTTTGCTTAGAGGCCTTTTCATTCAGGCTTAAGCATCTTTTACGAGCCTGAAAATCTTCAGACTCGGGACCCACGGCTTAAAGTCCCTCCCGGAGGACTTGCTCCTTGGATTTTTCGATCCTAAAAAAATCCATCGACCCCGGGTTTGAACTCGCAACCCTCGGGACCAGAGGCAAGGAGCATAACCACTAGTCCACCACGGCCGACGTTTTTAAAAATATGAGATTTTAGAAGTATTTTTCATCCTGAATTTAAATATAATTTCAGTTTTTTCCTATGAGGAAAGAGTTTTCTGTTATATTCATTTACATTTTTTTATAATTTTTAATAAAATCCATCTAACTCTAACTCATTCTGACTTACCTAGAAAGTGGTAGATAGTGATTTTCGGGCATATTTTATGTAAGACTATTTTTATTTCTATCTGAATAATTTTCAGTTTGAGCTAGATCAGAATCAGAGTTATGAGTTACGGTCATATCTGCATATACTGATACAGGGAACTCTTCATATAAGGTAAAGGTTCTTATGACAGGTCAAAGAAAATTCTGAAATCAATTTTAAAAAGTAGCTGTCACAAAGAAACTGTGCCTGATGGAAAAATTCTTACTACAAATCAGAATTCAGTATGAAAAAATGCACTAGATTCACTAATCAGATTTCTTGTGAAGGAAACTTGTCGACCAGTGTAATTAGATAATGTTTTCAAATCATTGTCTGCATATTTCCTACATATCTACAATGACGTAACAGCCCAATGTTTGGGTCTTAGTCTCTCCTTTTTGAGAGTTACTAGATTAAGTTTATTTAGTTATGCTTATTTTCCTAAAGTAGTCATAGAATACTTTATACAGGATGGAAATAGCTACTGACAAATGAGGGAAATTTTGAACACAGGTGTGTCATATGTAACCATTTCTTTGAAACCATTTTTAATATCTTATATTAACAATAATAGTTTTATATATTTTCTGTTTAACATTGTTTGAAAGGTATTGGGACAACGAGAGTCCCTATAATACATAATAACATGCATTTCCAGAATTAAGCCCATGTTTAATTACTTTCATTAGAAACTGACGTTAAACTGAAAATATTCATCATCATCTGCATTCATGGATTAGGTCTGTTGACCCGTTCCGACTTCAGCCCATCTCTTTCTAGGTCTGCCCACATCTCGGGTGCCTTTAGGTTTGTATTTTGTTATTTGTTTTGGATATCTATCTTCATTCATTCTGTCTATGTGTTGCTTCCATTTTTGTCTATATGTATCCATTTTATCAGTTATTGCAAATATTCAAGTTCCTGTCTTATTTCTGTGTTCTTGATTCTGTCTTCCTTAGTGCACCCTTTAACAGATCTCAAAAATTTCATTTCTGCCGCGTTATCCTACTTAGGTCTGTTTTTTATGTATCCAGGCTTCTGATCCATAGAGCAGTACCGGTACTGCCAACATTTTATAAAACTATTATTCTACCAGCTATATTATATGGATGCGAAACATGGAATATTTCTTTAGAGAAGAGAGGAGATTACGAGTATCTGAAAATAAATGTCTTATGAAAATATTTGGACCAAAGAGAGATTAACAGACAGGTGAATGGAGAAGACTGCATAACAGTGAATTGCATGGTCTTATAGGAAGCAAGATATAATGAGAAACAGTTAAGTCTCGTAGACTGCGATCGGCAGGACATGTGGAACGAATGGGAATGAAAGACGTGCATGGAAGAGTCTTGTAGGAAATCCAGAGGGAAAACGCCCAGTTGGTAAACCAAGAATGAGGTGGGAGAATAACATTAACTATGATTTGAGGGAAGTAGATTATACAGGGGGTGATTGGAAAACATTGGCTCAGGATAGGGATATATGGAGAGCTTATGTCCGCACGGTCATGAACCTACGGGTTCGATAGTGCCAGTGAATTAGTTAGTTAGAAACTGAATTAGATGCTTCAGGTGGCCTGTTATAATACTTACATAAATCCATCCATCCATAGTAATTCTGCCCGAAGGCAGGTCCTTCACTGCAATCATAGCATGTTCATGCTATGCTTGCAGCTTTACTCGGGAATTGTGTAGGTGTGGTAGCTTCCCGTTGCTTTCCACACCGGTGAAGGATGATGATGATAATGATAATGGTAAGGATGATAATGATAAGGATGATGGCCATATGATTTCGGGGACCGTTTGGGCCTTAAAGTTTAACTTACATAAATGTAAAAGGAGAATTGGATTAATCATCATCTGCTTCTTCTTCTTCGTTAAGGTTTAGGCTTATTACTAGTCTGTTCCGGCTCCAAATTGCTGCTGTTTCAATATTTTCTTTGGCCTTCCCAAGCTTCTTCTTCCTCGTGGTGAATAGTCGTATGCTGCTTTTGGTATTCTATACTCAGTCATCCTTACTAACTGTACTTTCCAGTTTGTTCTGTATTTCACCATTGTTGTGTTTAATTCCTCTCCTTTTAGTTGTCTTATTTCTGTGTTTGTTTTTGTCTGTTCTTTGATATCCTGTATTGGTCTGAGGAATTTCATTTCAGCAGCTTGTATTCTGACAGATTGTTGTGCTGTCACTGTCCATGTTTCGGATTCTCAAGTAATAGCCTAATAGGAACAGTCTCTGTCTTGTATAATTTCATTATAGAGTCTTTCCTGGCTTTATTTTTCAAAGTTCTTTTTAGTGTCGCTGTTATATAATTAAAATTATTTAGTTTGTCATTTATATCTGTTTCCGTTGTGTATGATATTTCGCAACCTAGGAAGTTATGTATATCTTATCACTTGTTATGTTGGTTTATTTTCAGATATTATCTTTGTCCGAACTGGTTGAGCGCCCTTGAAAGCCACCGTTTTTTTCTGATGATATTTCCATATTGTTTTTTTTTATATTTCATTTAGTTTATATAGTACTATTTGTAATTCGTCTTCTGTTTTTTGCTATTAAAATCTAGTCATCTTCAAATGCTTATGTTCTTATTATTACATTTCCTAAGTTAATACCCACAGCCGTCATTTGTTTCCATGATCTTATCATGACGTCAAAATAAATTGGATACATATCATAAAACAGATGCATATGATTATAAGATAAACATTAAAATGTACCTAATGGCAGATGCCGTCGTCCTCAACTTTGTTAAAATAATGTATGTAAAATATTATTAATTGGAGGGCTTTCGAAAGTTAACCTCCACCATCAGCAGGAAGAGTATGCGCTACCAGTTGTTGTATTTAAGACGCTCTAGACGTTGATGGTCTTGATGCGTCTCCAGTAGCAACTCATTATTTTACCAAAGTTGAGGACGACGGCACCTGCCAACAGGTACATTTTAATGTTTAATTTTTATCTTATGACTATTTACCTCAACGGAATTTTATATGAATTTTATTAGTTTGAGTATATGACTATGATACAAAGCATAAATTAAACATTGATATCCTTCAGACTCGTCTGTGTAAAAATCTGAATAGTTTTATGTTGAAGGAAGTGAAGTATTATAATAGGACACCTGAAATATCTAAATCAGTTTCTATTCAGAGATATAAAATGGGTTTAAAGAAGTGGTTATATATGACACACCTGTATTCAAAATATAACCGCTTATTTGTCAGATCTTAAATGTTAAACTGTTTCATCTCAATCATGTATTTCATTTTCTTCGCTCTGTAAAAGTTTCTTAAATATTTAAATCAACACATTTTCAATTTCACTTATAGTGGCAAATGTCAATAAACAAATAAATTTAAATTTTCAATCTGATTTTTTAACAGGGGGCCCAATGTGTCCATACTGCACCTGCGCAGCACATCGGAGCCATGGGAGACTGCTACGACAACATCCTCGTACAGCATTGGGTCCAGACCTTCTTCAAGGAGTAGCATCCTGAGTCACATGAGCTCCATCCCCACACTGCAAGTCAAATACACTGGCAACACTACCCCGCAAACCCGCAATACCAACTATGCATCTCTGCCATCCACAAGACGCAGGGATGCAGGTCCAGCCGCCCTCTTCATCGCCAGCAACGCAGTGTCATCGGTAGATAGAGGAACTAACAATGGCACTTGCAGTCGAGAACTGTCTCCCGTACGCTGGTGTGACCGTGAAGTGGATGGAGTATATCTAGGCCGCTCAGGATGGGTGCAAGTTCAGCAGCGATCGCTGGATGAAAATCGCAGAGCCAATTATGGAATTCTACATCCACCTCCCAAAACCACTGTGCCAAGTTTATCTGTAGGAGGCACTCTCCCTTCAAGGCGTCCCGGCATAAAACTCTCGGAATACCATTGCAGTAACAGTGAACCCGGAAGGGTTCCAGAGAATGCAAGAGCTGAAAGAACAGCAGAGGCCTGCCTTTCTACCTCTCCCTATAGGTATTACTAAAGGACGCGAATTTGAGCATCGCATTAGCAGTCGCAGTGCATCGCCGTCACCGCAAGATCCTAATTTGACAGGTGATCCCATGTCTCCGCCCTCCATAACTCCAATTATCTCACCTCCACCTGCATTTCAAGACCCAAATCGAAGGTATCAAACCGCCCCTCGCCTTCGGACAGGTACTGGCAAAGTACCGTTTCTCCCCCGCTCAAACGCAATAGTTGACAGCGACTTAGTAAGCCCTCCACCATCACCTCCTCCGCCTATAAACTGGAGCACACTTCCTTCTCCTAGAGCAACGACAGCAATCGGGTCTCTCAGGGCTCGAAGACTCACACCCTCGCCAGTTACTACGCCTCAACAACCGACGATGAGAATTCCTCAAACCAAATCACTAGAAGATACAACAACAAGTGGCAATCGTAGAACACAATTTCAAAATACGATTCTTCATCGTCATCATCTTCTTCTTTCGGTTTCCGAAGCCTAGACAGTACAATCAATCCCCGTGCCGCCATGCCAAGGCTTTCAGAAACAGATTCGTCAATCGGAGGTTACGAGGATGGAGATGAAGAAGAGAATCGCGATTCTTCATTGAATCTCAGTGGGTTCTCCACCGTTACCGTCATAAATTCTTCTCCTGATACTCCAGCTGCCATCGCTGGACTGCAACCAAAAGAACGGGTGGTTGTTAACGGAGATAAAATATCACCATCATCTTTACGTCACCGGGATAGTAGTAATCGATTACATCATCAAAATCAGAGGACACATCCACTGAGGAGATCTCCCGGCTCAGAAGGAAATAATAAGAAACTAGTATCAAACAACTCTTCATCCTCTTCATCTTCATCGTCAAGTAGCTGCACTGGGAGGATAGGATCAGCTCAAGCATTCAGGCGGTCTATACTCACGCCATTGCAAAGCAACAGCAGCAACAACTACAGCAGCAGCAAAAACAACAACAGCAGCAGCAACAACAGCAACAACTACAACAGCAGCAAAAACAACAACAATTGCAACAGCAGCAGGTACAGGCGACGCTTGTAAGAATGCCAGAACCTGCCCCTCATGGGTATCACACATGGGATGGAAGGAATAGAGTGAGGCGATCTAGAAGTCTACAATTGCCCGAAACTAAATCTCCTGGAGCACTGTCTCCAAGTAGTCACAGTCACACCGATGGCCAGTATCTGCTAATCAAACAACCAATCATTACTACCTCCAACAACAACAGCTGCAGCAGCAACAGCAACAACAGCTGCAGCAGCAACAGCAACAACAGCAGCAGCAGGCGGAACCCCATCGAGTGATCGTCAAGATTGGGAGTGAACCTGCGGAGCGACCAAGACGTCCTTTTATTCAACAAAGTAAGTTTATTCAACTTCCCTATACTATTAATATAGGCCTATTGATTGTAATTTAATTCTTATGTATGTTTTAAATTAATTTTAAAGTATAAATGAAGAATACATCCTTAACTTACATTTGCACTAAATATTACGAATCCATTCATAGATTTCTCCAGCATTTTTTACATTCTACATATACACACACGTACATATAACTGTATCCACATACACGTAAAATACACACACACACACACACATTGTGCTGTAGTCTTCCATCATATCATCCTCCAACTCATACTTTAACGTCTAATTCTGATCAAAACTCCATTGTATATGAATGTTAAACCAATAAAATTAACTTCGTAAAAATGTTACGGTATTTAAGCTTGCATTTTTAAACGTATGTATACACTTACACATGCAAAGTTTGTTAATCAGCAAAACATTTAAAACCACACACACACACACACACATATATATATAATATATATATATATATATATATATATATATATATAAATCCATCCATAGTAATCCTGCCCGAGGGCAGGTCTTTCATTGCAATCATAGCATTTTCATGCTATGCTTTGCAGCTTACTAGGGAATTATAGGTGTGGTAGCTTCCCGTTGTTTTCCACACCGGTGAACGATGATGATGATAATGATAGGTATTGTGATGATGGCCGGATGATTTTCGGAGACCGTTGGGCCCTAAGCTTCCTAAAATTTGTCTTATAGGTGAGGAAAAACCCCGAATAAAATCTCACCCAGGAGCCTGTCCCGAACGGGAATCGAACCCGGGCCCGCTGCGTGACAAGGCAGCATGCTACCTCAAAACCACTGCGGTGGACATATATATATAATGCTTATTTCGGTAGGATTGATGATTTTTTGTAACAGTTGTTCAACTCTTTCATGCATTTTTTTAGCTGCGTTCCATAGTAATTAATTAAAAATGTTCCTGTAGAATAGATGATAATGTTATAAAATTTGATGTAGTTCCAGATATTTTTATTTAATTATATTTCTTGTGCGAATCTTCTTTGAGCGTTCAGGCAGAGATACAATTTGTCATACATTAATTTATTTCGCATTTTACTAAACTACGGATAGATCAAATTCATAGACAAATTCTATTTAAAAGATATTCATTACTCACACATGGAAGTATCAGAAGTATTTTCGACTTTTTTGCCAATCGTAGCCTGAATAATTAATTAACACGTTTATCGCTTTTCTAATTAAATGCGATCTCGAGATGGTGGTATTTTTTTAAACGTATCAGACCAGTTGCAATATTGATTAACCGCCTTGTTTCTGCAGCGGCGGCTGTCCCCATGACAACGTCACGTTGTTCCCCATCAGTAATGTGTTTTTCCTGATTTCAGGAAAAGTGCAGTCCGAGGAGAGCAGGTTCGAAGACGGGCTGCGCTGGGAGGACGAGGCGCGGGCCGTCACGGACTACCTTCATGGGACGAGAAGTCGGGCAGCTGCTCGTGCGCTTCTCCAAGCACGATACCACGCAGAACACGAACTAGAACGCCGCGGAAGCAAAGAACAAGAACCAGCTTTCAATATATTCTTCGTATCCCGTAACAAGAACAAACAACAACAGCAACAACAACTACAACAAAGACAACGCGTCCTTCAGCGTGGAGCAACAACCCCAACAACTGCTGCTGGGCATGTTCTCTGCATGGAAATGAACCCATGCAATCCAGACACTTGTGATTTCTGGCCTCATTGTGCTCACAGAGATACACTGTATCCTCCTTCGAGCCATAGTAAATCATCAACTCCCTCACCTTCCTCAGGCGCTAAACTGCCCACTGCTTCATCTCTTCCCAGCACGATGAGACTGTCTCAAAGCTATCCAACTACAGCACCTTCTCAAAATCATAGAGGCAGAAATGAATCCAGGAGAAACTACGACAACGACGAAAAAGGGAAAAGAGGTGAAATTTCCAGAGGTGGTGCTCAATCAACCAGGTCTTCACCTGCATCTCTGGAAAGGGTTGATGAATACGACCATACAATGCCCAGGAAAAATCAAAGTGGCCTCAATGGTATAGGCATTTCCTCTGAGAGGAAGCAAATTTCATTAGAAGCAGATGAAAAGAAATCAAGGTGGAGAAGTAGTCAACAGGGCCAATACTCGCAAATTCCTCGACGACCTGCAACGTTTGGTTCCAGCTCCGAGAGACTACTCAAGTCCAGTTTAGAGTCGGCTTCTGTGAGTTCATCAATCGACAGGGATGCAGTCAATACAGGAGGGATCCGGTTTTTAATATAGGATTAGGTTTATCTCACCGTCAACAGAGTGCTGGAAGTGCGGGTGTAGTATCTCCATTACTAGATCTTGTTGACGATGAATTTGACAGGCCGTTAAGTGTTACTAAAGAGCGTAAAGTGTCTCCAGTTATTGCCAGTGTTGTGAATAGCAGATCTCCTTCCGCTGTCGGAGGCACATCGTCTTCTTCGTCATCCTCCAGTGACGTGTGGGTGACAACGTCCGATCGTACCGTCACTAAAAGTCCGAGAACGCAGAAAAGCTCGGGAACTTCCACGCCTCTGGAGGATGCTTCGTCGACTGGGATGTTGATGACGAAGTCTCCAGTTCGTGATCGCGATAAGTCCGTACTAGAACCGAGACCAGGCAGTGCTCCAACGGAAAGACAAGATGATCGCAATAAAGTTATGTTGGATTCTCAACAGAGATCTCTGTCGCTGCCTAAGTCGTTCCTGTCTGAACGCGGAGTTGTTCCAGTCGTCAAGGCACCGAAACATAGGTAAGTCAAGTTCAAACTTTACCACTAAAGACGCGTTTACAGGAGCTACAAAATGCCATAAACACATTCCATCACTTTACACAACATATGGAATTATTCCTCAATTGTATGGCATTTAGCAATAGGCTAGTGATCAAATTACAGGTAACCAAATCAGAGCGTCCATACAGGGCTAAGATAAATGCGCCAGATAAGGCAATGTTAAAGATTTATTGGCTACAAAATTATAGTTAAATCACAAATTTGTTTGAAACTCTAAATGTTTACATATTATTTCTCCAGAATAAGGAAAAATTAAGTTTCGTAAGAAAATCCAGTAATCTATTAATGATATTGTTATATTTTATAGAGCAAATTAGCCATATTACGACTAGGGGTTCCGAACAAGACGAGCCTTAATGTATTTTTGTTCGTTTGCAGGTTATAAGTAATCATATACCGGTAATAATGGAAACTCTGAATTGAATGAAAAATGTATTTAATTTAAAAAATCCAAATA
The DNA here is from genome assembly GCA_030220185.1 of Diploptera punctata. Classification (NCBI taxonomy): domain Eukaryota; kingdom Metazoa; phylum Arthropoda; class Insecta; order Blattodea; family Blaberidae; genus Diploptera; species Diploptera punctata. The sequence goes on along the minus strand of JASPKZ010007251.1, from coordinate 1,546,778 downwards.
AATTTTAAAACAAACTAGTGAAATGCGACTCAAATAAGTTTAATAATCTAATTCTAACCCTCGTCACAATCTGGACTCTTGCATAGCTTTCTGTAACAATTTATTCCTAAACACCCCTCCATTTTTGTAACATAGGTAGCAGAAAAACAAAAATGAAAATAAAATTAATAATATGCCGTAGTTGTAGTTGAGTATACAGGCGATCCTGTATCTCCCCCGCTTTAAGGTCTTATGAATGCCCTCTTCAGGTTGTTTACTAGTGTGTGTTGCGATGTTTGGTGAGATTTAGTGGTTGTCAGATATAAAATTGTGTTTTGTCCAGGCCACGGAGAGAGAGGATGTGAAGGAGATATTAAGAATATTAAAATTAATTTATTGGATGAAAACATAAGAAACGATGATAGGTTTTGTGGATTCATTTAGAAGTTCTAATGCTCAAGGAGGGGTCAAAACCAAGAAGAAAGCATGCAGTCCTTGCCTTATATGAATACATTTGTATCCTTGTATTTTTTTAACCATTCAGTACTAATTTTAAAGAATAATAGCATGCAATTCTACAGTTGGAGTCTATCTTTAATTTCTTTCTGCACTTCATTCCTGCTTGCAATTATTGTTCCTATATATTTTTGTAAGGTTGTAAAAGGGAACATGTTAATAGGGAGGAGAGTCTCTAATTGCTTTAAATTCTAAGACTTAGAGGAACCGACCTGCACATCTTCCTAGTGCCCAATCCAAACCTTCACTTGATGCAGCTGTTAGTAATCATATACCTTATACGTATAATTTATGTGGTGAACGGACGGGATGGGCTACTCACCAATTGCACTGGTCAGCATGGTGTGATATTCACCGATATGGTATTACTTCCACTTCCATACCATATCTCTTTTTTTATCTTTTCTATGTAGTCTCTCTGGATTGAACACTTTTTGTTTTCTGACCCCGATGATATTAGAGTATTCGAGGCCTAGGGGATCATTTCATCTTATATTTTCTATCAAATTATTCCTAAAGGGCAGATCAGGCTCTTAGCAACTGATCTAAGGATGGACACCTGAAAAAAAAATCCCTGGTCCTCCAGGTTGGGGGTTGATGCGGTAGGCCAGCTCCTTCCCATCAGAAAAATATTGTAATGCTAAAAAATCTAATAGAGATAAGCCGGTCATTGTAAGCAATTAAGATGGTACGGGCATACCCAGCGAATGGAAGAGGATCGGCTACCAAAATCTGTTTTGGAATGGAAACCTGAGGGAATACAAGGCAGAGGAAGACCTAAAACCTCCTGGAGTCAGGGAATATGTTTATACATGAAGCAGAAACATCTACAACCAGGAGATTGGATGGACCGACAAAACTGGCTGTTAGGAATCGGACGATGTCAAAGACATTAATCAACCGATGATCTATCTGTATTTTTGTAATGGGTATTTTCAGTGTATGTTCTTTGCCTCCAGTACCGAGGGTAGCGAGTTCAAACCAGGCCTGGGTCAATGAATTTTTAGATAGAAAAATCCATCTGGGAGGAATGTTAAAGCCGTGAGTCCCGAGTCTGAATACTTCCAGACTCGTAAAATAACCACAAACCTGATTAAATGGTCTCTGTGCAAAATTTAACCGACCTTCATCCATCCAAATAATACCTTGGTTGACTCTTAAGTTGGTCTTCCGGGCTGATTGGCCATGATCCAGTTCTTTTTAAACTTGACGTTTCATCTACTGCTGCGATAAACATCTTCAGCCGACTGTTGAGGAATTCACATACGGCACGCAGAATCTCCTAAAGATCTCAACCGCAGTAGTATACGAAATGTCGAGTTTAAATAAAACTGGACCACAGCCAATCAGCCCGGAATACCAACTTAAGTATCAAGATACCGGCTGTGAAAGCCTACACTACTACAATACCTTAGTTGCCTAATGAATGTCTCATTCAGGTGATGTGCTAACCACATGTCACTCGTTGACATCTATACATAACTAACTAATTCACTGGCACTATCGAACCCGTAGTTTTCCAATCATTCCCTCTATAATCTATATCCCTCAAATCATAGTTAATGTTATTCTCCCACCTCATTCTTGGTCTACTAACTGGGCGTTTTCCCTCTGGCTTTCCTGCAAGAAGCTTCCATGCAAGTCTTTCATTCCCCATATGTGCAACATGTCCTTCCCATCGCAGTCTACAAGACTTAACTGTTCTTATTATATCTGGCTTCCTATAAAGACCATGTAATTCATTGTTATGTAGTCTTCTCCATTCACCTATCTGTTCATCTTTCTTTGATCCAAAAATTTTCCTAAGAACTTCATTCTCAAATACTTGTCATCTCCTTTCCTCCCTTAAAGTAAGGGTCCATGTTTCACACCCATATAATATAACTGGTAGAATAATAGTTTTATATATTTTCAGCTTAACGTTTTTTGAAAGGAGTTGGGACGTCAAAAGTCTCTGCAATGCATAATAGCACGCATTTCCAGAATTGAGCCTATGTTTAATTTCTTTGTGCATCTCATTCCTATTTGTCATTATTGTTCCTAGTTATTTGAATTCAGCCACTTCCTCAAAATTTCCCTCATTTGTCATTAGCTGTCCATTTCCATTATATAATGTATTTCTACGTGTGATCATATATTTAGTTTTATTGATATTTACTTCCAGTCCTAATTTCTTAGTGTTACTCAATAGTGTGTGCGTGTTGTCCTTTAGACTGTCAATCGCTATCATTATTTAAATACAAGTTAACTAATATCTTAAGTTCAACAAAATGAAAACATTAACTTCATAACAACTATATACAACATTCTATAAATAATCATCTAGGACGCTACTTACTTTATTTTATATAATTTTAATTTTATTATATTCCATGTTTTTGTTAGTATTAGCTAGTATTAGATCACATCATTACGTATTGTATTTTGTTTAGTCAGAATTTTAATAATATCTTAAATTATAATAAGAATTATATGAATAAAATTATATTAAAATGTGAAATCATAATAACAAAGTATGAAAAACATAAAAATTAGGACACAAAAATTGTTATGAAGCTACTATTTTTTTAACTTTTTATATATATGTATATACACAAGCCCTGTATAATTTATGGGTATACATACCAGTACACAAATGAGACAAGAAGACCCTTTTGTAGCTCAAGAAATCAAGAGTTTCACTATATTTCCATTTTAATTAATTTTTCATTAATTCTGACTCAATATAAAATATCATGTTCGTGATTTGAAGCAATTTTAATGGCTCACGTTGAAGTGTAGTTGTTTGAGGAATCACGCTAACAATCCGGAAGGTCGTGGGTTTGAGTCTCAATGGGGTCACGTTTTTAGCTGGACCAAACCTTCTGGCGGCATCATAGTCCTAGGGTCTATCCAGTTCTTAATGTAAATGAGTACCAGACGCATGTTCTGGGGCACGTAGAACTGAGAACCCAGTGGACATCCCTTGGCGATTGTCTAGAAATGTGGAAGACTCAACATCCATATACCCCAAGGGCCTACCAAGTCTGTAGTTTGACACTTTTTTCCAATAAATTAATACTGAGCTTATATAAAATATAATCAATCAATTTATCCAATGATATTTAATTACGTCCCGCGCCGTAGCCGAGTGGTTAAGGCAGGAAGCCTTGACGCAGAGCACGGGACTTGCGCTGGTTCGAGTCTCCATGGGGGAAGAAATTTTCTCATGGTGTTTCGGCCGGTATGGGACCGGTGCCCACCCAGCATCGTGATGCATTTGGGTAGCTACAATAAGTAGCGGCTCCAGGTTGAGGAAAGCAGCTATAATGGCTGGGGGACTCGACATGCTGACCATATGTCACCCCTACACTGGCTGATTATCATCTACCTCTGTGATTGACACATGTGGATGTGAGGCCACCAGCCGGATGGTAGGCTAAGGGCCTTGTAGGCCTGTCGCGCCAGGAGTTTTTTTATATTTAATTACAAAATCCAAACATAACAAAAAACAAAACATAGTAACCGTAGTAACATGCTTCCATGGAATATACCACTCACAACATTTAGAGTAGATGGCACTGAGCTACAAGCCGGAGGGTCGAGGGTTCGAGTCCCGGTGGGGTCAGGATTTTTAAACTGACCCAAACCTTCTGGCGGCACTATGGCCCTGGGGTCGACTCAGCCTCTAACTGAAATGAGTACCAGACGCTTGTTCTGGGGTAGAGGCGGCCGTCACGCAGGGCTGACACCCCGGCTGACATCAAGTGCCGATTGTCAAGAAAAAGTGGGAGCCCTAACCTCCTACTACCCCAAGGGCCTCCTGAGGCCTGTAGTGGGATCACTTTACCTTTACCTTACAGTTGAATGACTTCTATTTACCTTGCATAAAGATAATGAATTGCAGTATATGTAAATGTCACAATAACATTAAATTGGACGAATCAGAAAACACGTAGACCACGTCCTAGCTAACTCACTGGCACGTTCAAACCCGTAGGTTCATTGCCGCACGGACATAAGCTCTCCATACATCCCTATCCTGAGCCAATGTTCTCCAATCATCCCCTCTATAATTGAATTCTCTCAAATCATGGGTAATGTTATTATCCCACTTCATTCTTGGTCTACCAACTGGACGTTTTCCCTCTGGTTTTCCTACAAGAAACTTCCATGAACGTCTTTCATTCCCCCATTCGTGCCACATGTCCTGCCCATCGCAGTAGACCAAATACTGTATGTCATATTTGGAGAAACAAGATGTTAAAATGAATTAATCCACAAATAATTCTAGGGAGTATTTAAAAACTCTCTTTGCAATTACAATTATTTTTAATCCTATACATTACACGTATGAACATAGTGAAATGTAGTTAGAATTATTTTAACGTTAGTTTTTCCATGAAGTTTGTCCGAGTACAGTTTGGTATACTTGTGCTTTGAGTAATCAGATTATCAATTATATTTGTAATACACAGTTAGGAGTTTTTTCTATATTTTTTAACGCCTGTCTGTCAGAATTATTTTGTACGATCAAAAAGTAATCTCCACACCATATGATGTTATGGGAGCAAACATGTACCGCGCTATATATGATAGTTTGATGTACGTGAGAATAATATTGGCCTCGCCTTATTTCCCAGCACAGTTTCAAGTTTAGCAGCAGCAGTCTTCCCTACATTTAAATACTGTAATCCATTCACAATATAAGAAATGTCCTTAGGTAGCAAAAAGAAACAAGTTGCTACCTGAGAGAAAGAGTAGGTGGTTATTACTCTAACATTGTTGTTCTACTTATTCATGTACTTGTCACAGACTAGGAAATCCCTGTTCTTTTTCTGTAGTTTCGGACAAAAGCCTCTACTTGGTCATTCCATGTCTCTTTTCTTCAATTATTTTCTTTTATCAAATCTATTTATCCTGTTCCAGGTGGGATACTGAGGAATTTTCGCCTGTCTACCATGTTACAATGTCAAAAAATTTCAAAACTACAGTCACTTCAAAAGTGTTTTTAACCAATTAGTAGAAATTTTATTTTAAAAAGTTGAAAGTTTAAAAATATGAAGGAATATTAAATTTTTACTAAAATATGAACATTTCGGCAAAATATTATAAAATATGAAAAAATATGTAGGTCTTATTTGATTCTACATATCATAAAATATAAAAATGCTTTGTCTCAGTGCTCTCTGACTAATAGTTTAAAACATGAAGTTTAATAAAAATCCTCGCTCTAGTAATAAGTATGTAATTTTTGTATAAGCCTAATTCTATTATTCGCTGGTTGAGTGGAAGAGAAGGCCTTATGGCCTTAAGTCTGCCAGCTAAAATAAAGCATTATTATTATTATTATTATTATTATTATTATTATTATATTATTATTATTATTATTATTATTATTATTCGCTATCCTTCCACCATAACTTAAACACAGGATCGAGAGAAAATTTAACTCTAATTTTTCCTCTACATCGAATATCTCACTATTCCACATCCTTCCTTGTTTCAGCCACCTGACTCTGGAATTTCCTCCCCTCGTATATTAAGAACTGCCCGACTCAAAAACAGTTCAAGAAAAACTCACATATTTCCTTAGACAATATAATATATAACCGTGTTCCATGTATACTTTTATCATTACTTTATATTTTAAACTTCCTTTACCACGCCAATTACTTAATCAAATTATAGGTTATTATTGCTGTTATTATTATTATTATTATATTATTATTATTATTATTATATTATTATTATTATTATTATTATTATTATTTTCTTCTATTGTAAACCTTATATTGCGTAGCCTATCTATTATATATCATTAAGGATGTAGATAATTCATAATTGTTATTATATGTATAATTTAACCCTAGTGAAGTGGAAGAGAAGACCTTGCGGTCTTAACTCCATCAGGTAAAATAAATAACCATCGAAACTACTAAGCCACCGAGACCAAAAAGCTACGATACAATTTAAGTAAATCAAAACTTTCTCCCCAGCGTAATTGTTGTGAAATTGAGTCATGAAAAATGACCATCTGATAGCCAGCAATTTATGAACACATTTTGGCAGTTATATAACTGAACGTGGTTATGAAATACCACCATATATAGACTAACATAATCTGTACGATTTCTCTCTGAAGACTTATGAACTATCTCAAAACAGAGATAAGCTTCTGCATTCCTAACTCCTAGTTACCTGACGTCCAGATTTGAGAAGTTATCTTCTTACCACAATATTGGCACTAGATTACAAGATAACAGCCTGCTAATAATACCTCTTCATAGCACTTCCTCTATTTGTATCTCTTTCACAGTAGCCTCTGCCCGCTCCTAGAATTTCCTTCCTCAACGTACGTATCAGAGGTTGCCGCACACTAGGCACTTTTAAGTCACGCTTATACAGTTACCTTTTGTCAAATAATTATAATTTATCTATAGTTAAATTTATTCTATGTCATTAATAATGTTTTCTTTTTGTTTCTATCTTCTATATTTTATACTTCGTATGTTAAACGTAGATTAAATTCAAAATATTTTGTAAATAATAATTATATTGTAGACATAGTAGGTAGGGCCTAATATTTATTTTTATTCTAACTGGATGAAAGAATCATTTTTGTATATTTTTAACCTGGTTGAGTGGTAGACAAGGCCATAAGGCCTTAACTCTACCGGTAAAATAAAGATGGTATTATTATTATTATTATTATTATTATTATTATCATCATCATCATCATTATTATTATTATTATTATTATTATTATTATTATTATTATTATTTATTATTATTATTATTATTATTATTATTATTATTATTATTATTATTATTATTATTATTATAAATAAAAATAAAAAATTATTATTATTATTATTATTATTATTATTATTATTATTATTATTATTAATATAATAATAATAGTATTATTAAATAGGGAGAAAAACATTCATGCACACTTTTCCACTAAAATACAAACAAAAATCTGTGTTTATAATATCCCCACGGACAATGGGATCTACCCAATTTAAATTTATATATTCATAAATAAGTACTGGTATTATTATATTCGAACGTTCATGGCCGCGCGGACTTAAAATCTCTGTATACATCCCTCTTTGTTCTTAAATCATTCCCTGTACAATTTCCTTAGCAGAAATATTGGTCAAAGTTATCCATCTTATTTTTGCCCGACCTACTGGGCGCTTTCCCCACTGGCTTTCCTATAAGAAGTTCCCATTCTCCTATTCCATTCCCGGTTCGTGTCACATGTCCTGCTCATCGCACTCTACGATATTTAATTAATCTTATTACATCTGGTTTCTCAAAAATGTTATTCTCAAGAAACATTTTGGAGCAATAAGAGATGAACAGACATGCGAATAGAGAAGACTACAAAACAATGAAATCAGGTAGAATAGTTCATTCTCGTAGAGTACGATGGGTAGGGTATGTGCACAAATGGAGAATGAGAAAGGGGCATTAAAGCTTCTTGTGGGAAAGCCAGAAGGAAAACGTCCAGTTGATAGACAAATAATGAGGTGGGAGTATAAGATTAACCATGATTTTACGGAAGTAGATTATATAGGGGATGATTGGAAAGCATTAACTCGGAATAGGGATGTGTGGAGAGCTTATATCGGCGCGGTATGAACCTTCGGGTTCGATAGTGCCAGTGAGTTAGTTACTTAGCTCACTGTTACACACTTTTCTACATTCATAAAGTTGTTCGTCTCTCTTCGGTCCAGAATATCCCTAAACACTTCATTCTCAAATATTCAGAATATGTTATCCTGTCTCAAAGTAGGAGACAATGTTTCCCATCCATATAGTATAATTGTCCACCGCTGTGGTCTCCAGGTAGCGTGCTGCCTTGTCACGCAGCGGGCCCGGGTTCGATTCCCGGTCGGGACAGGCTCCTGGTGAGGTTTTTTCGGGGTTTTTCCTCACCTGTAAGACAAATGTCAGGAAGCTTAGGGCCCAACGGTCCCCGAAAATCATCTGGCAATCATCATCGTCATCATCCTTATCATTATCATCATCATCATCATCCTTCACCGTTGTGGAAGCAACGGAAAGCTACCACACCTATAATCCCCTAGTAAAGCTGCAAAGCTTAGCATGAAAGTGCTGTGATTGCAGTGAAAGACCTGCCCTCGGGCAGAATTACTATGGATGGATGGATAGTATAATTGGAAGAATAACAGTTTTATATATATTTGGTTTAACTCTTTTAGAGAAGTTGATATGACAAGTGACCCAGTAATGCGTAATAACACAGAGTCAAATTTATTCACTCGTCCACCGCTGTGGTCTCAGGGTAGCGTTGCTGCCTTGTCACGCAGCGGGCCAGGGTTCGATCCCGGTTGGGGCAGTTTTTCTGGGTGAGGTTTTTATCGGGGTTTTTCCTAACCTGTAAGACAAATGTCAGGAAAACCTTAAGGCCCAAACGGTCCCCGAAATCATATGGCCATCGCAATCATCATCATTCATATTCATCTTAGGTTAAGCTTAGGATTAGGGACTCTCCTGGCGCACCATTATCATCATCATCATCATCACCCATCATATCATCGGGACAACGTGACCCCGCCTTCCAGGCGCCCCAACCTCAGAAGTGCCAGGAGAGAAACCAGGAATGTCGAAAGACAAACCTGGGGCATTTGAAAAAAAAATGTATTCATTCACTAGCGGGACCCGAGACTTTGTTCGCATGGAAAAATAATTTAAACAGGTTAAGTATAAATAATGTATTAAAATGCACACAAAGAAATATATTAACATTGTGTTGTTGGGAAAGTCTTTGTAATTATATCCTTAATTTTATATAATTTTGAAAGACAAAAATTGTTATTGCAACCTACTTCTGAGGTTGGGGCGCCTGAAAAGTAGAGTTGTGTAATTGGTGAAAAATCATAATGAAACACTAAGAGAGCCCTTAAACCTAAACTAAACCTAAATTCCATCCGATGGGCAAACCTTTGAGAAAAAATATCCCGTGGTCTGAGCGGGTATTTATGTTCACTTTGTAGTCTAATATAATTTACAGCCTGATATAAAGCTCATTTCTGATTATGTGATTGTCTTAACTGATTTTGTGTTAAGGTCCATCATTCACTTCCACATAATAGCAAAAGTAATGCAATTACTTCATGACATTTTATTATTATTTTACATCATGTTTGAAAGTTCTTTGTGTAGTTCCACAGACGTTTTTAATGCATGTATTTTAATTGTACATCTATATAATTTTAACATTGTGGGATAAAAATGTAGGATATAAAACAATTAATATATATAATACAATTATTAAAAACATCACTACTCAAGGTCAGAACTTTGGCCATTAACAACAAAAACTAATAGGTATATTTTGTCAGCGGAAATTGATTTTATACGAAGGGCAGCAAGAATTTCAAGACGAGAAAAAAAATAGGAACTCCGTTATAAGGGACAAAATGAAGATTGAAGACACTATTTTAGATTATATTAAAACTCAGCGATTAAGATGGTATACGGGCATATCCAGAGAATGGAAGAATGTGTTTTCGAATGGAAACCTGAGGAAAGACGAGGCAGAGGAAGATCTAAAACCTCCTGGAGTCAGGGGATATATTTATACATGAAGGAGAAACATCTACAACCAGGAGATTGGATGGACCGATAAAATTGGCTATTAGAATCGGACGTCCCGCGCCGTAGCCGAGCGGTTAAGGTAGGAAGCCTTGGCGCAGAGCTACGGGACTTGCGCTGGTTCGAGTCTCCATGGGGGAAGAAATTTTCTCATGGTATTTCGGCCAGTATGGGACCGGTGCCCACCCAGCATCGTGAGGCAATTGAGTAGCTACAATAAGTAGCGGCTCCAGGTTGAGGAACCAGATATAACGGCTGGGGGACTCGACATGCTAACCACATGTCACCCCTACACTGGCTGTTGATCATCTACCTCTTTGATTGACACATTTGGATGTGAAGGGCCAGCGGCCGGCTGGTAAAAGGGCAACCGCTGAAAAGTGGAAAGACCCTCAATCGGAATCGGACGATGTCAAAGATGTTAATCAACCGATGATCTATCTATCTATATAATTTTCTATATCTTAAATTATATCTCAGATATTTTATATTTGAATTCATTTAATACATGGGTGGAGAGATAATAAACGTAAAAGCAAACACCTACAGATCGAGTTAGCTGAGTTAATACAATGTTATTTTGTTTCTATAAATTTATGGCTGACGGACCAGTTTTTCATTGCACATAAATAGAAGGACACTTCCTACGATCCAATTCAGTGTTATTGCAGAAGTGTCGTATTTATTATATTAGCACTTCCTTATGACGTCAGTATTTTATTTAATGACGGCTTTCAGGATATTACTGTATGTGATAAAAACTCAAAATTATTGTATCTTGAAATTCTCATTATATAAATCTACGTCCGTTTTTTTACAAATGGTACAACAATAGAATGTATACTATATTTTAAATCATGCTTCCTGATGTAGAATATGAAATTTCATAAAGATAATGCTACTGGTTTGCCCTTTACAGGATTTTAATAAGGTATTAATAGAATTATATTATTATTATTATTATTATTATTATTATTATTATTATTATTATTATTATTATCATCATCATCATCATCATCAACAACAACAAGGATTAGGCCCAATGGCCTGTTCCGATCTCATTATAGGTCGAATTGGTCCTTCCATCTCTTCAATGGTCTTCCCAACGTTCTTCTCCCTTTTGATTTATAATTATACATTCTTCTTGGTATGCGCTGTTCATTCATTCGTAATACGTGCTGAAGATAAGCATTTTGGTAATATGTTATTCTTGCACAGAGATTAAATATATTAAGTTCTGTTCTTATATCTTCGTTTTCCTTTTTATCGGTCCTTTGGTATCCTGCTATTGCTCTCAACATCTTCATTTCAGCAGCCTCTATTTGTTTACTATCTGCCTTTGTTAATGTCCAGGTTTCACATCCATAGATAAGAGATGGAACTGCCAATACTTTGTAAAACTTCAAAATAGTTTCTTTTTTAGTCTTATTCAATAAAGTGCGTTTAATTGTGCCACATAGATAATTGAATCGTTGTATTTTAGTGTGTTTATCCAAATTTCTGCCATTGCCTAAATGACAACCCAAATAATTAAAATTCTGAACTTGGTCTATAATTACATTGTTTATCACAATTTTTGTTCTTATTGCAAATTTTCCTTTCAGAGTTAATATTTTTGTTTTAGATGTAGATATTCTTAAATTGTATTTTAGAGAGATATTATTTAATGTATAAAAGAATTGTTGCAGAGCATTTTCTGATGCTGTCATTATTACTTGGTCGTTTGCAAAAAGCAGAGTTGTCAATGCACTATTTATATTAATTTGTTCATGTCATTCATTTATGACATGGTCAAAGCATAAATTAAATATTATTATTATTATTATTATTATTATTATTATTATTATTATTATTATTATTATATTATTATTAAACCAGAGGGGAAACGATCAGTTGGTAGACCGAGGATGAGTTGGAAGAATAGCACAATTTATGAGACTTTTCAGATATTCCTGGAATTTTATATTCTCATTGATATTTAAACTTAATTTTCTCCAAACTAATTTTTTGTCACTTATCCTCTGATCGCCTCATGTAATGGCGTAGCCCAATTTGATCCATGGCTTCTCCCTTGTTAGGAGTTACTATACCAAGTTAATGAAGTTACCTTATTTGCTCATAGATGTCATGAGTGGAATGCGGTCAACACACCGACTCAATGAGACATCTAGCAGGCAACTAAGGTATTACAAGGATGTTGATATCAGTAAATTTTGATCAGAGTCCTTTTTATTCAGGCTTAAGGACCTTTTAAGTGCCTGAAAATCTTCAGACTCGGGACCCACGGCTAAAAGTAACTCCCGGAGGACTTTCTCCTTGGATTTTTCCATTCTAAAATCCATCGACCCTGACCAGTTTTAATCCGCGACCCTCGGGACCAGAGGCAAGGAGCATAACCACTAGTCCACTAGGCCGATAATAAATAGTTGCATTGCCATAATTATATGAGCCAAGAAAAATAAGCAAATAGTCATTATTCTAAGAATACGAAGCGAGAGTTTAATACTTTCTTCTTCTTCTTCTACTTCTCACAAGGATTGAACTTTTTTGGTTCGTTCCGACTCCAAGTATTATAGCTGCTGTGTCCTTTTCTTTCGTGGGCGTCCCCGATGTCTTTTTTCTCCTCTTGGTTGACAGTTCAGACTTTTCTTAGGCAATCTGTTGGTTTACATTCTGCATACATGTCCATATCATTTTCTCCTATACTCTTCTATTTTATCTATTAAACTTGAATATTTGTACTTCTTTACGGATATCTTCACTTCGTTTTTTATCCATTAAAGTACATTCTGCCACACATCGTAAATATTTCATTTCTGCTGCTTCTATTCTTTTAATTGACTGATTATTCAGAGTCCATATTTCTGAGCCATACGATATTACAGGTACAGCCAATACTATATAAAATGTTAAATGTGTTCTTTTCTTACTTTCTTTCCCAGTGTTCTTTTAAGGACACCACATAAGTATTGAAATATTTGTAATTTATTATTAATGTTTTTTTTCTCTATTATAACCTAAAGATAATTTAAATGCAATACCCTTCCCGTTCCCTTATATAGACTTCAGAATGTACACAGTACCAACCCCCAGCAGTGTAACCAGTACAGATGTGAAGAATACACAAAACAAATTTTCTTCGAAAAGGAAAGAAAAGAAAAGAAACAAGAGAAGAAGGACCTAAAATGATATAATATATAATATATGATATATAACGCATAATATACGTAAACAAGTATCAGAAATGACAAAAGTGATTCCATAGTACGTAATTTCCTAAGGGAAAATGGCTACTATGTAAGAGTGGCCCAAAGGAAGAATTTTGCCAATTAAAAAAAGTATATATATATATATATATATATATATTAATAAATTAGCCACTGTACGATCACTTTTTGTACTCGCTGTACGTAAAATACTAAGCCAAAATTCCTGAAGAAACCATGGAAGTTTCCCGGCAGAATTTCATTCTGCCCTGTATACAACTGAATGAAAGTACAACCCTAATAGTACCAAAATCCGATATTTTTCAAGGTCAAGTACAGTTAAGATTACCGAGTCATTCACAAAAGTAAGTTGTGCTGAACGTAAAAAGAAACGTAGAGCATAACGAGGCCAAGGGTAGCCTATTCCTAGTCTTTCATCTTCAGAGCAGACGATGTTGAGGAGGAAAATAAAAGCAAAGAGAGAGAAACCGGTTCAAATCGCAGACGATCGTTACTTACTCTACAATAAGGGGAGAACAAAATTGTATTTACTTTCTATGAATGAAAGTTGTTTTTTCTCCTCCCCATCTCGAAAAATGTAGGATTTAACCTGTAACATATTTTAAAGGCTATGACCTCCTGTCATCTGACGGGTATACTCTTCCGAGCTAAGTTCCAGTTGTAATGTAAACAAAGCAGATGTATGACTGCATTTCCATTGGTGGAATAACGATTTTACCTTTGAACATGTAAGAAAATGTAGTACCCTCTCTAACACTCCCTAGAATGGAGGATACCCCAGCAAGGTGAAGTGAGAAGATGGCTAAATCTACCGAAACAGATAAAATAAAAATAATAAAAATTTGTATAATCTATCACGTGTCTACATAAGTTAAATAGGAGAATCTTCATCCATGCAAGTAAGAGGCCATGTGGCCTGATACGTTCTGAAAGAGATATATTTCATCTACCGCTTTTCTGGACTCCCAGCGATATTTTGCCTTGAAGGTAGTAACGAAGCATAGCTTTGGATTTCTGTGATATGGCATTCGTTAAAGATGGGCTTTCCAATTGTTCTGGTACATTTGTATATGATGTAGAATGGGTTCTACACCCAACTCTTTCATAATTATTTTTTTATGGTCCCACTTTGTATAGCCTGCTGTACGGCGCATAATTCGCATCTCATTTGCTGTTATTCGGCATTCATCTCTTCTTCACACAGTCCATGCTTCACTACCATATTGTTACGTGTCGCGCATAGCAATGTATAAGACTTGGAAGCATAATAATAGTCCCTTCGATTGGTTGCTGGCCAAATGAAGGCAAGACCAGTGATGGGGCTGCCATCTTATTGCCTCTGGTCAGGCTTTTCTGGAGAAGAAAAAATAAAGAAAATAAAGAAAAAAATTAATGGAAGAAAGGAAAGAGTCCCTAGCCTTCGGATGCCCTAATATCGTCAGGGCCGAAAAAAACAAGAGTTAACCAAGAGAGGTTAGATAATAAAGTTAACGAATTTCTATATATCAATTAACTGATGTTAAATCATTAAAAAGTAACAAAGCTCCCGGAGAAGACCACATTAATCAGGAATTATTTGAATTTTCAACTAAAAAATGTTTAGACAGATTTCTTGTTCTCCTTAATATGATATGGGAAGGACAAGAACCACCACAAAGCTGGAACAATTCCAGCCTAAATAAATAAAATGTGTTTTTATATTTGGTTGAATAAGTAAAAAAAATTATAAATTTATATCGTAATTATTTTAGATACCCTGTTCTGATTACCCGGCGTTGCCCGAGAATCTACTTATCCCGATCTTCTTTGCATCAATGGGCTGAAAGAGAAAAATAGTTGTTGTGATTTACCCGTAAAAGATTGACATCCTATGCTGTCGCAGACTTTTTGTAGAATTTTTTTGAGATATTCAATCCTGTGTACAAAAATTTGGTGTATTACACAACACAGAAATTAGGGACAAATGTCATATTCAGGACATAACCAAATTTATTATAGATAGACGAAAATATTGTAGAGGTCATATAGAAAGAATGGAAGGCAACCGACTTCCAAAAAGATCTAAAGAACATACACCAATGGACGGAAGAAGAACAAGAGGAAGACCTGCCAAGAGATGGATAGACAGTGGGTGCACATCCAATATGTCTTCCTCCGAGAAATGATTTTGGAAATAAACAGGATGAAAACCCTACAAATTACGAATAAGAAGAAGTTGTGGATTAGGCAGGGTAAGCCATTTAATCGTCCAAAAGCTATTTTTTTGTGCACAGATGCATACTTTTAGCTCTGGACCTATAGTCATCATCATCATCATTCTTCACGGATTAGGTCTTTGCCTGTTTCGATCTCACATCTGTTCAGCCTAACGCTTTCTTGGTCTTCCCACTGATTTCGTCCTACAGGATTATACACCAGTTCCATCTTTGGTATCCTATCCTACGTCATTCTTTGCAGATGCTCCTTCCAATTGTTCCTGTGTTCTTCTATTTGTTGAAGAAGTGGTTGTAATTTTAGTTCCTCTCTAATATTCTCATTTCTATGTTTCTTCTCTTGTACCTTACAACCTTTCACAGCCCATAGGAATCTCATTCCGCTGCCTGTATTTTACTTTTTTCTTTTGCCTTCAGGGCCCAGGCCTCACTTCCATACATCGCCACTGGTAGTGCCACCGTCGAGTAAAATCTTAGCTGTCTATCCTTTCTTACTTTGTTCCTCAGTGTTCGTCTGATTGTTCCATAAATATATTGAAATTTCTGTATTTTTTTATTTATATCTTAATCGTCCAACGCTGTGGTCTCGAGGTAGCGTGCTGCCTTGTCACGCAGCGGGCCCGGGTTCGATCCCCGGTCGGGGCAGTTTTTCTGGGTGAGGCTTTTATCTGGCTTTTTCCTCACCTGTAAGACAAATGTCAGGAAAACTTTAAGGCCCAAACGGTCCCCGAAATCATATGGCCATCATCATTATCATCATCGTCATCTTTCACCGGTGTGGAAAGCAACGGGAAGCTACCACACCTACAATTCCCTGGTAAAGCTGCAAGCATAGCATGAAAATGCTATGATTGGAGTGAAGGACCTGCCTTCGGGCAGAATTACTATGGATGGATATCTTGATCTTCTTCATACGTTATATCGCAGCACAAATACTGGAAGCTGTTTATAATTATATACCAAGAGGACGAAGATCACTGGGCCGTCCTATGAAACGCTGGAGGGAAAAATTTTCTATAGGATCGTAACAGGCCTTGGCCTAATACCTAGAAGGAAGAAGAAGAAGAATACTGGAAGTGTGAAACCTGTCCAACACTTTATCTTCTATTACTATTTTTGTCCTTACTGGTTATTTTCTATGGAATGCCATTAGTAAGACCTATGGTATTTTGTATTGTAAGATTTTTCCCTTTACAGAGATTTAGGCGCTCTCCCCCTACAGGGAATAATTTGAACCACACTAATTTATTTACACTTGTTTTGGTATAGATGTAATTTTGAGTGATCCGTGGTCAGCGTTCCGCCTCATACTGACATCTAGAAAACCAAGGTAGTACTAGGACGGGAACATTCGGTAAATTTTGCTTAGAGGCCTTTTCATTCAGGCTTAAGGATTTTTTACGAGCCTGAAAATCTTCAGACTCGGGACCCATGGCTTAAAGTCCCTCCCGGAGGACTTGCTGCTTGGATTTTTCCGTCCTAAAAGTCCATCGACCCCGACCGGGTTTAAACCCGCGACCCTCGGGACCAGAGGCAAGAAGCATAACCACTAGTCCACCGCGGCCAATACAACCTATAGTACGTATAGTAATAAGTTATATAAGTGAATTGTCACAGAAAAATTACCTAAATGGTGGTAAAAACCGTATTCAAATCGATGGAGTAGTAGTTTTTGAGTCTATAAAGGGCAGGCGGACTTACAGACACTCAATTTCATATATAAAAATTGTAATTGTTGTATTCTAATGTAACATATGTTTGTCCTGATGAGTGATACAGAAGGAGCCATGTCCTTAACATCACCACGCTAAACAAATAAATAAAAGCCTAGTATAGGTCTTGTGAGGGTCTTACATAACGAGACCTTCACACAACTTGCTTTAAATGTTACTCTTCATAAGTATGCTCCATCAAACCGAATTAACACCTCTTAGCTATATTGACTACATTTCATATGCTTTAACAAGAATTCTCTGTGTGGGCACCTTCCTACACACACACAAACACCCACACCCACCCACACACATACACACTCATATGACATGAAAAGAAAAATAAACGCCTGAACTGGGATTTGAAACCGGAAACTCTAACTTTATACGTTAGAGCCCTGCCAATTGCGCCACTCACGCATTTCAGGATAAACATTTAATTTTACTTTCTTTTATATGATTTTCAATTATGAGAGGCAGTGGGATATCAGTCGCACTGCCATCTCGTGGCTTCTATAATAGTAAGTACTAGAAAAAGAATATTTATTTTGTCCACTGCTGTGGTCTCGAGGTAGCGTGCTGCCTTGTCACGCAGCGGGTCCGAGTTCGATTCCCGGTCGCGACAGGCTCCTAGGTGAGTTTTTTTTCGGGGTTTTTCCTCACCTGTAAGACAAATGTCAGGATGCTTAAGACCCAACGACCCCGAAAATCATCCGGCCATCATCATCATCCTTATCATTATCATCATCCTTCACCGGTGTGGAAAGCAACCGGAAGCTACCACACCTATAACTCCCTACTAAAGCTGCAAAGCATAGCATGAAAATGCTATGATTGCAGAGAAATGCCTGTTTTCGGGCAGAATTACTATGGATGGGTGGATTTATTTTATATCAGTAACACTTCTTTATTTCGATGTTGTAATTAGATTTTGACACTAAGCAATAAAGGCCAAATGTGACATGAAATTAAAAATAAACGCCTGAAAGAAAATATATATATATATATATATATATATATATATTATATATATATATATATATATATATATGTACCAAGCTAATTAAGTCACCGACATTATGGAACCTGGAGGTACGTGATCGCGCGGACATAAGCTCTCTATATATCTCCATCCTGAACTAATGATTTTCAGTTATCCTCTGCATAACTCATCTCCTTCAAATCATATTCCCACCTCATTCTTGGCCTACCCACTGAGTTCTTTCCCTTTGGTTTCCTTATAAGAACTTTCCATACCACTCTTTCATATCTCATTCGCCCCACATGTTCTCCCCATCGCAACCTACGAGACAACTGTTCTTATTACATCCGGTTTCCCATAAAGACAATGTAGCTCGCTGTTACGTCGTCTTTATTAAATTGTCTGTTCCTCTGTATCTGGTCCAAATATTTTCCTAAGAACTTTATTCGCAAATACCCGTAATTATTTCTTCTCCCTTAAACTAAGAGACCATGTTTCCCATTCATATAAATTACCTGAATTTTTAGTTCATCGACTTTTGAGAGAAGATGCGATGACATTAGTCCCTATAACGAATAGACTAGTAGCAAGCGTTTCCAGAGTTGAGATTTCTTATTCTCTTTGTTTTAGGTCCATCATGACTTGTTCCATCCAGAATTAAGAATCCTCTTTTTTTTTTTGGTCATCCAGGTGTCCTTTTCCCATCTTCTGGTAGCCTATTTCTTGTTAAGTTATCTGGTGTCATGCGGGATTTATGTTGATTCCATTCAAATCGTTTTTCCACTTATTCACATATTGCCTTCTTCTTCTTCTGTTTCTTCTTCTTTTCCAGGATTAGGTCAATGCGACCTGTTCCGGTCTCAAGTCCATCGTTTCCTTAGCCGTCCCAAAGATCTTTTTCCATGCGGTTTGTAGGTGTTGATCGTTTTGGGTGATCTTGTATTGTCCATTCTCTCTAAATATATTCTTTCCCATAAGTATTTGTGCTCTTCTAGTTTGTCGAGTATTGAAAATATCTCCAGTTAATTTCTTATTGATTCATTATGTAATCTATCCATGCGTGTACATCCTTTTACGAATCTTAAACATTTCATTTCAGTAGCTGCCTTCTTATTTCTTCATTTCTAATTTGATCTTTCCTTGATTCACGAAAATCTTCCTCAGAATATTCATTTCATTTGTATGTGACGTTGATTTGTTTTAACAGTATGTACTCTTGTTTCGGAAGCATAGATCAATATTGGCCGTATCACTGCTTTATATATTCTGAGTTGAAACTATGTATAATAATTCCTATCTTCGTCTCTTTCCTGTTTGTAATTATTGTTCCCAGGTATTTGAATTCAGCCACTTCAAAGTTTTCCTCATTTTTCACTGACTCTCCATTTCCATCATCATCCTTTACGGATTAGGTCTTTGCCTGTTCCGATCTCACATCTGTTCAGCCCAGCGCTTTCTTGATCTTCCTACCGATCTTCGTCCTCCAGGATTTTACAACATTGCCATCTTTGGTACTCTATTCTCTGTCATTCTTTGCAGATGTTCTATCCAATTCTTCGTGTTTTCTTCTATTTGTTGAATAAGTGGATGTACTTTTAGTTCCACTCTAATATTCTCATTTCTAATATGTTCTTCTCTTTTAAAACCTTTCACAGCCCGGAGGAATCTCATTTCCGCCTGAATGTTACCTTTTTGTTTTTCCTTCAGGATCCAGGCCTCTCTTCCATACATCGCCACTGGTAGTGCCATGGTTGAGTAAAATTTTAGCTTCGTATCCTTTCTTACTTTGTTCCTTAGTGTTCGTCTGATTGTTCCACAAATGTGTTGAAGTTTCTGTATTTTCTTATTTATAGCTTGTTCTTCTTCATAAGTTATATCGCAGCCCAAATACTGGAAGTGTGAAACCTGTTCCAACACTTTATCTTCTATTGCTATTTTTGTTCTTACAGGGTACCTTCCATGGAAAGCCGTAATTCTAGTTTTTTTTTATTTTGAAATTATCATGTCGTCGTTCTGGCAGATTTCACTAAGTCCAAAATTGTTGTTTTTAGATACAACGATATTAAAATTTGATCACACATCAGAAGTCTGTTACGCCAGAATATATTAAGCGTCCATAAATTAGAAAATGATAGGAATAGCACTTAGTGGCTTTTGCCAGACTGTGAAGAATCATTTTCGTTATATACTAGTGTACATATCTCAAAATAGCCAATTTTGGACTTAGTGACTTCTGCTTGAACGCCGGCGATATTATATTTCTTACATATGTTATTTAATTGATAGACTGCTTTTTGTAGCCTGACCTCTCTGTCAAAAATTAACACCATTTCCATTACAGGCATATACACATGTATTTCTACGTGTTAAATCGTATGAAATTTCAGGTACATGTTTTATTATAATATTATAATGATATTGTGAAAAGAAAAATTAATGTCTGAACCAGCACAATATCATTATAATATTATCCATTATTGGAACCGTGTTAAAATAACAATGCTGGAAAATGTTAAATAACATGTTTTATTACTTTAAAATTGTATGTAGTAACCTCAACAGTGGCTGATATGACTTTTAAAACTGTTGAAGTCTTACAGTGGTACCACACATACTTCCGAGAAAAAAAAGTTATTTTGGATTTTTTCGTTTGTGATTATTATAATATTCTTGATGTTTATTATCTTTTAATAACTCTAAGTGCACATAGACTCGTACATATTGCACAGTACACCCCTGAACTATTAGCAAGATTGTTCTGCCTTGTGCAGTTTTTAAAGAATTTCTACTTCAGAGAAGGCTGTAGTCTGGCGCCAACTGAAATCTAATTTAATGGACTTTGATAGGATTCTCTGAAACAATATGTTTACACACATCTTTCGGCGACTACAAAAGCAAGGTAGAATCTGTATGTATCAGACACGCAGAAATGTATTGTGCAGCTTTTTTTTTTATCGTCAATCACTCTCAAACAATAGATAGCAACTCACTGTCAGTTATAAAGTCGAGAATCGAATCCCAATACATTTCAGTTCCTATCTTTTCTATTGACACTCTATACAGGGTGTTGCAAACAAAACACCGACAACGGAGGTGAGGTAGTATATTGAGATATGTTGATCATTTTAATAAGGTACCAATGACCGGAAATGATGTCCCGCGCCGTAGCCGAGTGGTTAAGGCAATAAGCCTTGGCGCAGAGCTACGGACCTTGCTCTGTTTCGAGTCTCCATGGGGGAAGAAATTTGTCTCATGGAATTTCAGCCAGTATGGGACCGGTGCCCACCCAGCATCGTGAGGCATTTGGGTAGCTACAATAAGTAGCGACTCCAGGTTGAGAATACCAGCTATAACGGCTGAGGGATCCGACATGCTGACCACGTGTCACCCCTACACTGGCTAGATGCTCGTCTACCTCTGTGATTAACACATGTGGATGTGAGGACAGCAGCCGGCTGGTCAGCCAAGGGCCTTCTAGGCCTGTCGCGCTTGGAGTAAATGTTCGGAAATGATGTGTTTTCACACAATGACTAGTTAATTATGTCTCAAGATCAGTGTTAGTTCGAAGGATTTGAAGACTCGTTACTTGACAACACGTCACAGGTACGTAACATATGATAGGTGTTTTCGCAAAGAAATGTGGCTGCAACACGACGGAGCTCCAGCTCACTTACATGCCAATACGAGGAGACATTTGGATATCACGTATCCGGGTAGATTAAATGGTAGAGGGGGACCAGTCCCATGGCCTCCGAGGTCACCTGATCTTAACCCTCTCGACCACTTTTTGTGGGACGACATGAAACAGTATGTTCATCAGACTCCGGTAGAGTCACGTATGGATCTTATAGTCCGAATCCATGCTGCTACACAAATAATTCAAACGAGGACAGGCGTATTTAAACGTGTGCACCAATCACTACACCGCCGATGTACGCTCTGAAATGAGATGGGAGGTGGATATTTTGAAAACTTGATGTGAGTGTGAGAGTATTGCCAAGTATTCAGTCTTGAAATCCAACTAACGGAACTGTTGAGAAGTTGGCTACTCATTGTGAAAACGCATCATTTACCGGACATTGGTACCTTATTAAAAATGGTCAACATATCTCAAAACACCACCTCACGTCCATTGTCGGTTTTTTTTTGCAACGCCCTGTATATTTCCACCATAACTTAAATACTTTGCAGGCTACAGAAATTAGGTTCTTGAAATCAGTTAAGGGTTGCTCTAGGTTAGATAATTTTAAAATGAGGATATAAGAAAATAATTAAATATAATATTATTAGAGGAAATAATTATTCGTTATAGAGATCAATGGAAAGAATGAGCTATAATCGTATTCGTAGAAGAAGTTTTGACTATATACCTAAAGGAAGGAGAGATTTGGGAAGACAACGGAAACATTAATTGGAGAATATGTTAACAGGCTTGAGAGCCCAATCCCTGAATGAAGAAGAAGAACTTAAATATGGAGAAGTAACTGTGCCTAAAGTATGAGTTTTGTTCTTGATTTGTACTAAAGTCGTCTTTGAGAAATATAATGGATCACTTCTATATTAATTCAAAGCACATTTTCTTTATATATAAAAATTCAGTCTGCGTATGTTTGAGATCGCAAAACTCGAAAAGTAGTTGGTCAATTCACTTGAAATTTCGACACAACGTTGCAATCGAATAAGCGTGTGTTTAGCCACTAATTATTATGCTCTATAACCAATAGGTACAGATATTCACTTGAAACAAACATTTAAAAATCGCTCTAGCGCTACCGGTCGCCATTTTCGATGTTTCACAACGAAAATCAGCATTTGCTATTAAAATACCGAGGTAGGTATTTTCCAGTCCCGCGCCATAGCTGAATGGTTAAGACAAGAAGCCTTGGAACAGAGTTACGGGACTAGCGCTGGTTCGAGTCCCGATCGGGGAAGAAATGTTGTCATGGAATTTCGACCAATATGGGATCGGTGTCCACCCAGCATCGAGGCACTTGGGTAGCTACAATAAGTAACGACTCCAGTTTGAGAAGATCAGCTATAACGGATTGGGAACCCGACATGCTGACCACATGTCACCACTACACGGGCTAGATGATCGTCTACCTCTGTGATTAACACATGTGGATGTGAGGCTAGCAGCCGACTGGTAGACAAGGGCCTTCTAGGCCTGTCGCGCTTGGAGTAAGCGGAGGTATTTTACAAAAAGAAAAAAAAGTCAGCGATGATCTTAATAGGAAATCAGATAGACAAGACATGTGGCACGAATGGGAAATAAAAGAGGACCGTGGAAGCTTCTTGTAGGAAAACCAGAGGGAAAACGCCCAATTGGTAGACCAAGACCAAGATTGAGGTGGGAGAATAACATTAACCATGATTTGAGAGAAATAGATTATACAGGAAAACATTAGCTCAGGATAGGAATGTATGGAGGATTTGTCTGCGCGGCCTTTAACCTAGGGTTCTATAGTGCGAGTTAGATATATAATATATATATATATATATATATATATATATCCATCCATCCATAGTAATTCTGCCCGAGGACAGGCCTTTCACTGCATATCATAGCATTTTCATACTATGCATTGCAGCTTTACTAGGGAATTCCGGGGATCGAACCCGGGCCCGCTGCGTGACAAAGCAGCACGCTATCTCGAGACCACAGCGCTGGACATATATATATAAGTCAGCTTTCCATATATTAGAAAGTTTGACCATACAGTTATTCCTTCTTCTTCTGTGCTTCACGGTCATTTTAGTGTGGCCTTGTAGTAATAGACAATTCTTTTCTATATTCGGATTTATAAATCCGTCCTTTAATATCCCAATTTCTCAAATCTACCTCGACATTGTGCAAACATTTCAATCTCTGTCGACTCACACTACGTCGACGTACAGTTTTCAATTCAAGATTGCTTTTTGAATATGTTATTCTTGCATACGATCAATTGAACAATAATAAAAGCAAACAGAATCTGGTAAAGAAAGAAAAAGAGGGACTCGCCGCATTGTTTGTACAGTTAGTTGTCAAAATCTTGAGCAAAGTACTTGAATGATGAGCAGTTTATTTAACAGTACAATACCGCTAGTCAATGGAATGCATTTGTTACTGTGTTACTTTGTGTACATTCAGAATAGCCTACATATAAAAAATAAAGTCACGCAGGAACTGTGAAAACTAAGCGAGTTCCTCAGCTACGAAATATATCTTCATTTTGTTAATTAAATCGTATGTATCCAGTTCCACGGCGAAAAAAATGGCGGCCGCTAGAGCGATTCGTAACTTTCGGCTTATACTTGTAATGATAGGATTCCATTGCCTTTAGCATCATAACGTCTATCTACAATGACGTTACAGCTCAATGTTAGGCTTTGGACTCTCCTTTGTTAGGAGTTACTAGAAAATTTAGTTACGCTTACTTCTCTAGAGATCTCATGAATAGTATGCGGTAAATATACCGACCTAATGAGATATCTAGTAGGCAACTAAAGCATTACTAGGTGATGAAGGTCGAAAATTTTTGCCTAGAGGCATCTTTTCAGGCTTAAGGTTCTTTTACAAGCCTGAAAATATTTAGACTCGATACCTACAGTTTAAACTCCTCGTTCTTTCGATTTTACCATCCTAAAAATCCATCGACCTCCGTCTCGTTTGAACCCGCGACCCTAGGGACTGAAGGCAAGGAACATAAATCTAGACCACCGCGGCCGACGCTACTAATTGTAGCTATCCAAATTCCACATGATGTTGGGTGGGCATCGGCCCCATACTGTTCTAAATTCCATTATTAGAAATGAAATTATACAAGACAATGGCAGTGCCTATTATTACTTATGGATCCGAAACATGGACAGTGACAACACAACAATCTGCCAGAATACAAGCTGCTGAAATGAGATTCCTCAGACCAATAGCAGGATATCAAAGAACAGACAAAAAACATAACACAGAAATAAGACAAGAACTAAAAGTAGAGGAATTAAACACAACAATAGAGAAATATAAAACAAACTGGAAATAACACTTGGCAAGGATGACTGACAATAGAATACCAAAAACAGCATACAGCTATTCACCACGAGGAAGAAGAAGTTTGGGAAGACCAAAGAAAAGATGGAAAGAACAGCAATTTTGAGTCGGAACAGACTAGTAAATAAGCCAAACCGTGAAGAAGAAGAAGAAGAAGAAGAAGAAGAAGAAGAAATTGCTTCCCCCTGGGACAATTAGCGCAAGTCCCTTAGCTTTGCATCAAGGCATCGTGTCTTAAGGCCGGTTTACACGCTACGTTTTATTGTACGTTTTGTCGATCATACAAAACGTACGTACGTTTTGTCCAGTGTTTACCCAGTAACGTTTCCCCCTCTATTTTCTACCTCAGTTCCAATCCAGACTCGAGTTGTAGTGTATTGTCAGTGATTCTTTTTTCTTATTAAAAGTGAGAAAGACATAATTAATTTGATTATGGAGGAAGCCCAGTTGCTTTCTTTTATTTTTTTCCCTCGTAAGGATTCAACGCCGCGGTGGACTAGTGGTTATGCTCCTTGCCGGGGTCGATGAATTTTCTTAGGATGGAAAAATCCAAGGAGCAAGTCCTCCGGGAGGGATTTTAAGCCGTGGGTCCCGAGTCTGAAGATTTTAAGGCTCGTAAAAGATCCTTAAGCCTGAATGGAAAGGCCTCTAAGCAAAATTTACCGAATTTTCCCGTCCTAGTACTACCTTGGTTTCCTAGATGTCAGTATGAGGCGGAACGCTGACGACGAACCACTCAAAATTACATCTATACGAAAACAAGTGTAACTAAATTAGTATGGTTCAAATTCTTCCCTGTAGGGGGAGAGCCCCTAAATCTCTGTGAAGGGAAACATGGGCATACAAGACAAAAAGAATTCAACGAGGAAAAGTGATGAAGAGGAAAAAGACAAAATGGTCAAGGGAGTGGCTTCTGAAAAGAAGACAGTATTCCCATGTCCTGTTAGTGAAAGAACTGAGAGACGGACCTGATGACTGGCGCAATTATTTGCAAATGGGGCCTAAAGTTAATTGCTGGAGATTTAACACCATACATATAGAAACAAGACACCTGCATGAGAAAACTCATTTAAACTTGACATAAAAAACGGAATACAAAACGTACGTTTTATCGCAAAATGATGTTTTTCCCGTCAGTTCTTCAATCTGACCTTGGATTTCATTCCCACTCGACAAGACGTACGTTTTGCTGTTTACATGCCACAATTTATCGGATAGGATTTGTCCTGTCCTATAAAACGTACAGTAAGATGTAGCGTGTAAACCAGGCTTTAAACCATCGGCTGAGGCACGGGATATGAACAAAGAAAATCATCATCATCCATGCAAGTATTTAGGCCGTGTGGCCTGTTACGTTCTCAAAGAGGAATTTTCCATCCACCGCTTTTTTGGACGTCCCAGCGACCTTTTGCCTTGGGGGCAGTAACGAAGCATAGCTTTTGGAATTCTATGAGACGGCATTCGTTGAAGATGGGCTTTCCAGTTGTTCTGGTAGTTTTGCATATGATGAAGAACGGGTTCTACATCCAACTCTTCGGTAATTTCCTCATTTATTTTATGTTCCCACTTAATATAGCCTGGTGTACGGCGCATAAAACGCATCCCATTTGCTGTTATTCGGATTTCATCTCTTCTTCGTATTGTCCATGCTTCACTACCATATCTTAATACTGGTCTTGCGAGAACCTTATAATGCCGTAATCTTGTGTTCTTCTGTACTAAAGATGCTTTCATTATACTGTTAATTATCCCCGTTATTTTTGTGAAATTTGTTATTTTCTTTCATATGTCAGCTTCATCTTGAAGTGTTAAATTATAACCCAAATAATTAAATTAATTTACTCGTTCTAAAATTTCGTCATCCAAAACAATTTTGCTAGGTATAGGGTATTTCCCACAAAAGGCCATTACTTTAGTTTTCTTTGTATTGATTTCCATATTTTTTCTTTTTGCAATTATATTAAAATTGTGTATAGAAAACTGTAAATCTGTTTCTGTTGGAGCTATTAATACGAAATCATCTGCAAAAAGCAAGGAGTCTATTTTTAGGTTCTATTAATTTGGATAGAACCGTGTCTCATCTGTCGCCAATCTTGGGGTATTCTATCCATGTATATGATAAAGAGCAAGGGCTAGAGGCCACATCCTTGCTTACGCAAACAAAGAAAATGACACCATAAATTGGACTTGCTGAGCAATTCGCTTAGTGTACGCAGTTCCTGAGCGACGGACTTTTACTACTTTATCCTGAATAATTAAGTTCGTTAAATGCTGATTAAATTTCACAGGTGCAACGCAAACTGGCGCGTTTGTGTACACCGATTTACGAATTCAATTAAGAGACGACCTTTACGAGCGACCAATCACACCAATTTAGCACACAGAATCATATGATGATCATTACAAACGATTGAATCCCACATTAGAATAGCAATCAGATACCAATAACTGTTACTGTACACAAATCTCTGGAATTCGCTGCGTTGTCCAGTTCGTCAGTTTCAACAGCTTTAAAAAAAATCCGACACGCAGAACTGTATAAACTAAGCGAATTCTTTAGCAAGTCGAGATGATAGAACAATATTAGTAGGTTTTTTTCTCTCGTTTCACCCTCTTTGGGATACATTGGATCATTCATTTCTCTGTGTATTGATCCTTTCTTAGTGCCCAGAAACATCTCACTAATATTATTTTTTAACAATAAATAATTTCTATTACTTATTTTAGGAATTCTCACTATGAGGTATATTCATTAAGGTAGAATATTTTTATCACTCACCTCATATTGTTCTTCTTATTTGATTATAAACTAGTTTCGGAACATAGTTTCTGTTTCATCCTCAGTATCGTCACGACCGTTGTTCTGTCGTCTTGAAGAGCTGTCCTTCTCTCCTTCCATTGGCTGACTGAAAAACCTCGAAACCAGGTCATTCTCACCGGGAATTTCAAAGTTCATTAATTTCTTCTTTTCGCTCTTTTGAATGTAGATCTTTTCCCAAACAGTAAGTTTTTTAGGTTTTTCTATTTGTTTTAATAATTTAGCTTCTTTCTCGATAAGATTTTTTTCAGACCATGCATGGGCAGCCACTGCAGATTTGTCTACTTCCCCTTTCTTGACATTCCTGAGATGTTCTTTCACTCTTTCAGGGATTTATCAAATTAAATGTGAAGAATGTGAGAAATTCTACATAGGAAAAACTAAAAGAAATTTGAAAACTAGAGTGAAAGAACATCTCAGGAATGTCAAGAAAGGGGAAGTAGACAAATCTGCAGTGGCTGCCCATGCATGGTCTGAAAAACATCTTATCGAGAAAGAAGCTAAATTATTAAAACAAATAAAAAAACCTAAAGAACTTACTGTTTGGGAAAAGATCTACATTCAAAAGAGCGAAAAGAAGAAATTAATGAACTTTGAAATTCCCGGTGAGAATGACCTGGTTTCGAGGTTTTTCAGTCAGCCAATGGAAGGAGAGAAGGACAGCTCTTCAAGACGACAGAACAACGGTCGTGACGATACTGAGGATGGAACAGAAACTATGTTCCGAAACTAGTTTATAATCAAATAAGAAGAACAATATGAGGTGACTGATAAAAATATTCTACCTTAATAAAAAATTTCTTTTTTCATTATTTAATAAAAGTGGTATTAAGATTTGTCAATATATTTATCTAATGCCTTATAATTAGAGCGAGGTATTATATGAAGAAAATTATACGAAAATATGAAATCATAATAACAAAATATGAAAAATATGAAAATTATGACACAAAAATATTATGAAGCTACTATTTTTTTTAACGTTTTACATATATTTATATACACAGATCCTGTATAATTTATGGGTATAAATGAGACAAGAAAATGTTTTTGTAGCACAAGAAATCAATAATTTCACCGTATTTCCATTATAATTAATTTTTCATTAACTCTGACCCAATATAAAATATGTTTGTGATTTGAAGCAATTTTAATGGCTCACGTTGTAGTGTAGTTGTTTGAGGAAACACGATAACAAGCCAGAAGGTCTTGGGTTTGAGTCTCAATGGGGTCACGGTTTTTAGCTGGATCAAACCTTCTGGCAGCATCATAGCCCTGGGGTCTACTCGGCTCTTAATTAAATGAGTACCAGACGCATGTTCTGGGACAAAGGAGCCTGTCACGCAGGGCTGAGAACCCAGAGGACATCCCTTGGCGATTTGTCTAGAAATGTGGAAGTCTCAACATCCATCTACCCCAAGGTCCTCCCAAACCTGTAGTTTGACACTTTACATTAATAAATTAATACTGGGAGATTATATATATATATATATATATATATATATAAACTGTGGAGTAAGACCTGATTTCTCAGTACAGCTTCAACTTTAGCAACAGCAGTCTTCCATACATCTAAATATTGTAATCCATTCACAAAATAAGGACTGTCCTTAGGTAGCAAAAAGGCAGTAGTTGCTATCTGATAGAGTAGATAGTTATTATTCTAACATTGTTGTTCTATTTATTCACGTTCTTGTCACAGATTAGGAAATCCCTGTTCTTGTTCTGTAGTTTCTGACAAAAGCCATCACATGGTCATTCCATGTCTCCTTATTCAATTATTTTCTTTTATCGAAACTATTTATATTGTTCCAGATGGGATACTAAGAAATCTTTGCCAGTCTACCATATTACATTGTCAAATAATTTTAAAACTGCAGTCACTTCAAAAATGTTTTTAACCAGTTATTAGAAATTTTATTTAATAAAATTGAAAGTTGAAAAATATGAAGGAACATTAAATTTTTCTAAAATATGAAAATTTCGGCAAAATATTATGAAATATGAAAAATATGTAGGTCTTATTCGATTCTACAGATCGTAAAATGTAAAGATACTTTGTCTCAGTGCTCTCTGACTAATAGTTTAAAACATGAAATTTCATAAAAATCCTCGCTCTACTTATAATACATAAAGGAGGAGCTTTCTTTAATATGATAATCAGAAATAGATAAATATCGAGATGAAACAAGACTGTGACTCGTTGTAAAACAAAATTCATTGAAACGTGATGGTCATTGTCTCCCATTTGGGGTATGAGTTAAATACTCATAAGTAATGCCACGAGTGATTTCCAAATTATCGACAAATTCACGACTCACGAAGTGAGGAGTGAATTTATCTAGAGAATTTGGAAATCAAGAGTGGCATTTGTTAGGACTATTTAACGAATAAAATTAAGCTGTTTACTCACAAATCATTGTTTAACTATAGTTATTTTAAAATATTTATGTATTTAATGTAAACGGCGATGTTTGAAAACAAATCAGAAATGTGAGGTTATGTTCATTCACTGCTGCTTGATCATATTATTTGTTGCCAAATAAGATCGCAATATTGTAAGAGTGCACCCAAGTGGAGAAATAATGAAACACATCAAACTATATATCATAATGAACATTACGGGTTATCCATTTATTTTTTTAGTAAACAACTCAGTAAAATCAAGAAATCTGTTCATTATTTGCTATATTCAATGTATTTGTTAGAGAAAAATGATGTTCTGTTCTGTTCAGAACATAAAAAAGGAGGAGCTTTCTTTATCACAAAAGCAGGAGCTGATAAAGAGAAATCGATAAAGAGCGAGGTGAAACACGACTGTCATTGGTTGTAAAACAAAATTCATTGAAACGTGATTGGTCATTGACTAGCATTTGTGGCATGAGTTAAATACTCATCATAATGTGTTCTTAGAAGCGACTCTGTTGTAATGTCAACATAAGTTCACTAATGGGGCTACATGGGAATGTCAAAGAGAAAAAGATTTGACTCTCTTTCAGGATTGTCTAAGTAGCACAATAGTTTATTGCTCCTGTGCGTAAAGATTGATTGAGATCTTGGGTTCAAATCCAGGTTCAGACGTTTATATATCTTTTAATGATCATTTTCTGTGTCTAGTAAGTAGAATCGATGAATATCTGTGAAGATTTTTTAAAAATATTTTCATGTGACCTACCTAAACAGCTGTATTCCTTCGGAATTTGCTAAAATCTATAGAGATGAGAACTGGTTCTGACATGCGACATGAATTATATCATGGATTATCAGACTGACGTACTGCAAATGTGATACAGCTGAACCCCGGACCGCCGCCAAGAGATCCGGGCTATGTGAAATCAATCATACTGTTTGTCTTTCATGGCACAAACCGTCCTTAATACACGTATAAATAAGATAGCAGTGACATATTTCAATCGTAATAATATATTACGATGCGAGGAAATGTTTAAAAACCGAGCGATAGCGAGGTTTTTAATTTCCGAGATTCTGTAAAACACTTCACAAACATGCGTGTACATTATTTTTTGCACGATGGTGTTTTCAAAATAATAAATAATAGTAAAATAATAACATTTTTGCTGGAAATATTTGCTTTTATTATAAACAACTGACTAACATTAACAGTGTGGGCCATGTTTATTAGTTGAGACTACAGCAGGCCGTGACACCAATCAGTCATAAAATGGCCGCAAGTACATACTTATTGTTTTATATTACTTCAAATAAAGTTCAGTTCATTTAAAATGCAGTGATTAGTTTCTTATAATGTATATTAACACTACCTTTTCAATAATTTTTCTATATTCATTGTACGTAGTATAATAATAATGATAATAATAATAATAATAATAATAATAATAATAATAATAATATAATAATAATAATAATAATAATAATAATAATAATAATAATAATAATAATAATAGCTTTATTTTACCTGGCAGAGTTAAGGCCTTAAGGCCTTGTCTACTACTCAACCAGGTTTAAAAAAAGTACAAAAGAAAAGTCTTAAATCTAAATTACAATATATATATATAAACGATTACAAGTTATAAATACAATACAATTAATATTTATAATGTATTTTGATTTACTCTAAATTTAACGAATTAAATATATAATATATACAAGATATATAAAAAAACGAGGAAAAGATTAATGACATAGTATAAAATTAAATAAATAAATAGAGATAAAATTAAATAAATAGATAGTATACATAAAGGGCAGTGGTTTTACTTCCCGTCCCGCGCCGTAGCCGAGCGGTTAAGGTAGGAAGCCTTGGCGCAGAGATACGGGACTTGCGCTGGTTCGAGTCTCCATGGGGGAAGAAATTTTCTCATGGTATTTCGGCCAGTATGGGACCGGTGCCCACCCAGCATCGTGAGGCAATTGGGTAGCTACAATAAGTAGCGGCTCCAGGTTGAGGAACTAGCTATAACGGCTGGGGGACTCGATATGCTAAGCACATGTCACCCCTACACTGGCTGTTGATCATCTACCTCTGTGATTGACACATGTGGATGTGAAGGGCCAGCAGCCGGCTGGTAAAAGGGCAACCGCTGAAAAGTGGAAAGACCCTCAATCGGAATCGGTTTTACTTCCCACACGAGGTTTGTAATATGTAATATGGCAGTATAGTTATTTAGGTTGACAACCTCAAAATGTAGGAAGTTGAATTTTCAATCATGGTCGCCATTGCTGTAAGTACGACAAAACGCACTATCGCACAAAAAATAATTTATTATTTTCATTTTTTTTTTACCATGAAATGTATAATAATCATATCATCACCTTAAAAAAACATGTAAGTTAATTTCCCTTGTTATATATATAACTTATATATATATTTATTCATATAGAGTTATGTACAAAATCTTAAATTATATGGAACCAAAATCAAAAGGACACGTACCAGTGGTTTCCATGAAAAATCGCAATAAACGGCTTCAAAATCAACTGGTGTATCTCATTCTGCAATGCAGAATATCATGAGAAAAAAGGGGCTGTTCAACCCGGGTATTTTCGATCAATTGTATAATATTATCTTCTCTTTATGACCACTGCCCCAGTGATGTGTGACGTTTCAGAAACTTTCTGATAAAGTTGAGGTTATAATAAATTAACATAGCCTATTAGATGAAGTGGCGGCCCCGTGGCGCAAGCGGTTAGACGCTCGCCTCTAAAAATTAAAAATTGTACACACTACCACCTCTCCTGGCCCCGAAATTAAAAATGTTAGAATTAATTCACTTTAATTCAACTAATTTAAATATGAGAGTAGACATTTTCTCATAGGATAGTACAGGTCCGCACGAGCTCAGTGACGAGTGGTAACTGTTTTTTTTTTAAGAGCGGGTGGTTTGGACGACTACAACTAACAACTCTGTACCTGCTGTGTTGCATACTTCAGTTTTATTTATGCATTTCTCTCAAGAAAATACTGTTAAAATGGCAACCCAGTTCCCTATTCCAAACACACAGTTACTTCCTGGGTTGAACCTGACTGTGTGGCGTACTTGTAGCCCACTCTGAGGTTGGTGAGCCTGGAAGGCGGAGTTACGATATGATATGAGAGTTGGTGATGATGGTAATGATGAGCCAGGCGAGGCCTTAAACTAAACTAAAGCTAATTAGGTGAATATGATATTGATGGTAATGATGGCCAGGTGGTGTTCGAAGACCTTTTCCTGACATTCACGTTATAGGTGATGAAAAACCCCGAAAACACCTCACCCAGGAAACTTGTCCCGACTGGAGATCGAACCCGGGCCCGCTGCGTGACAAGGCAGCACGCTACCTCGAGACCACAGCGGTGGACTTAGGCCTATAATTTTATATTATAATTTTAATAGTGTGACTTACACCTCAAAGGAGTTTTTACTATGAATTGTATTATCGTTGACTCAAATAAGAGGCTTCTGAGATAAATATGACGGCTCTCTCACGCCTATGTATGAATTTCGGTGCTAATGACCTTAGCTGTAAAAATGTGTCGTCAGATAAAAAAATAATGGTTTTGTAATAAGAAATACAGAACAAATTGGAAAGAACATTTGGCAAGGATGACTGACAATAGAATACCAAAAGCAGCATACAACTATTCACCACGAGGAAGAAGAAGTTTGGGAAGACCAAGGAAAAGATGGAAAGAGCAGCAATTTGGAGCTGGAACAGGCTAGTAAATAAGCCTAAACCGTGAAGAAGCAGGAGTTTTTGTAAAAATAATGAAGTATTGATATAATGCAGTTTGTATCTGGGAATTTTATATTATTCCGAAATTCTGTTGCGCTAAAAATATATCTACGTCATTTCAAGACTGTCAGAAAAAAGTAATATTACCATATTTTACGGACTATAAGACGCACTTTTTTCTTCGAAAAATTGCCCCCAAAATTCAGATGCGTCTTATAGGGCTTACTCTAAATTAATATAAAGATATCCAGTGTTTGATTTAAAATTCCCACCAGTCTTAAAAATAGCCATATATTCGATGCCACGGGAAACCTATCTCTATCTGGTAACATTGGATTCAATTGGCAGCAGCAGTGCACCGATGCGACGAACATGAGTTGCGGGGATTCACAAACTTGTTAACAGCCTCCCTCCCGCCTCGCCATCACAAACCCACAACACTGTCTAGCACATGATGCGTCAATGCAGTCTACGATGCCAGTGAACTTAAAAAAATGGATGATGGATGAAACCCAACACGAATTCAGGCCGAAGGGAGTTTTAAAACGACATAAAATGGATTTCTCAACCGAAGTCTAAACCTCGACCGCGGTTTTTAATTTTTTATTGTTTCCATAACAACCATAAAAACTGAAAATCTACGGCTGTTAATTACAAAAACAAATGTCTGAATCATGTCTATGATTTCATAACAATTTCTGTGAATTTTCAGTAATTTTAATAGGTGTTGTGGAAACAATAAAAAGTTGGAAAACCGTGGTCGTGGTTTAGATTTCAGTTGAGAAATCCACCGATACAATCAAACAAGTGTGTCAGTGGATAAAAAAAGTCGTGGACCAGAGCGAGAGAAGACATTATTGTTAAATATTTCAAGAAGTGCGGTATAAGTAACGCTCGCGATAGCAATGAAGACCATCTAATGTATGAAGAGAACAACGATGACGACGAAGAGGAAGAAGAAGAAGGTTCAGATGACGATTTTCAGGGATCAGAACGGTTTTATAAACTAAGATTTTTTGTCTGGCTTCGCAATCTAATAATAAAAATGGTAAAAACTTTTTTTAATTGCTTAAAATTAAGGTACGTCCTATAGTCCGTAGCGTCTTATATTCCATAAAATACGGTACGTAAAATATAAAAATACATTCCAGTATTTCTTGACAGCAAAGTAGGACAATAAATAGTGTTCTGTAGAGTAAATCATAGACCGACATAAAACTCTGACACGGCTGAAATACTGTTCAACATGAACTCAATAAACAAAAGATACATCAAAGAACAAAATACAACCTTCAACTGTTTCCAAACACCAATGAATGTAACCATATTTCAATCTTATCTATGGTTTGTATTTTAACCATACCTTTAGCTATAGTATGATTTACCTCTCGTAGCGGGGGCAATTACGATATTATTGACACATCGAGATTTAAATACATCTTTGTTTGACCCTGCAGGGGGAGAGGACCCTATTCACCGATTCTTGGAAGCAATATGTGCAATGGGATATTAGCACGGGCCATCTTGATTAATTTAATTGCTGTATTTGTATACATTTCGTATAGCCTAATTGTATGTTTTTTCTCATTGTGTTTGAGAATTTTTGGTAGATGATTGTTATCAACATGCCAGCCATTGGATGTATATATATATATATATATATATATATATATATATATCCACTGCTGTGGTCTCGAGGTAGCGTGCTGTCTTGTCATGCAGCGGGCACGGGTTCGATTCCCGGTCGGGACAGGCTCCTGGGTGAGGTTTTTTTCGGGGTTTTTCCTCACCTGTAAGACAAATGTCAGGAAGGTTAGGTCCCAACGGTTCCCGAAAATCATCCGGCCATCATCATCATCCTTACCATTATCGTCATCATCCTTCCACCGGTGTGGAAAGCAATGGGAAGCTACCATACCTATAAATCCCTAGTAAAGCTGCAAAGCATAGCATGAAAATGCTATGATTGCAGTGAAAGACCTGTCCTCGGGCAGAACTACTATATATATATATATATATATATATATATATATATATATATATATATATATATAATGCAGTTTAATGTAGAATTTTGGACCTTTTTTTCCTGCCTATTATAGTTTTTTTTTCAACCTGAAATGTGTAGTTTATTTATATTTTATATCAATACGGACATAAAAGACGAGGATAAGAGCAACAAAAAATGAATATTATCTTGGGAACTTGGAATATTCAATGAATTTTAAACAAATAGGTTATAATGATATTAAATGTGGATTTGAAAACACAGTTAACCTAAAATGCAAATATTATTTTCTGTGGCTTACAATATCTATACAAAAAAACTACCAAATTTTTTTCAAAGTGATCTCCATTGTTGTTTAAGCAGTAGTGTTTGATTATATTCAGAATGTCTCGTATTCAAATCCCAGTTTCACCCAGCCGTTATAGCTGGTTTTCTCAACCCTGAGCCGCTATTTATTGTAGCATCCCAAATTCCTAACGATGCTGGTGGGCACCGGTCCCATACTGGCCGAAAT
Source organism: Diploptera punctata (assembly GCA_030220185.1). Lineage (NCBI taxonomy): Eukaryota > Metazoa > Arthropoda > Insecta > Blattodea > Blaberidae > Diploptera > Diploptera punctata. Next base: position 1,509,972 of record JASPKZ010007251.1, on the reverse strand, counting down.
TCCATGATAAAATATCTTCCCCCGTGGAGACCCGACACAGCGCAAGTCCCGTAGCTCTGCGCCAAGTCATCTTGCCTTAACCACTCGGCTACAGCGCGGGACCCCTCACCTTATATATGCTTTTATAAGCTCTACTTCATGCCTGTAAGGTCTGGATGGTGTATGACGTGTAAAATGATCTATGAAGGGAGAGGTAAAATTAAGGTAAAGAAAGAGAGCGATTTTAATATTTTAATAGGCCGCGGTGGACTAGTGGTTATGCTCCTTGCCTCTGGTCCCGAGGGTCGCGAGTTCAAACCCAGCCGGGGTCGATGGATTTTTAGGACTGAAAAATCCAAGGAGGAAGTCCTCCGGGAGGGACTTTAAGCCGTGGGTCCCGAGTCTGAAGATTTTCAGGCTCGTACAAAATTCTTAAGCCTGAATGATAAGGCATCTAAGCAAAATTTGCCGAATTTTCCCGTCCTAGTACTACCTTGGTTTCCTAGATGTCAATATGAGGCGGAACGCTGACCGCGGACCATTCAAAAATGACATCTATACGAAAACAAGTGTAACTAAATTAGTATGGTTCAAATTCTTCCCTGTAGAGAGAGAGAGCGCCTAAATCTCTGTAAAAGGGAGAAACATGGGCTTACAATACAATAATAGGTCTGTCATTTTGGGTGAATGAACTGTATTGCAAGTCCTCTGCATTAAATAAGTAAATAATAATGGCAGGTGTATAAATGTTATGGAATCATAATAAAGGGAAATTGCGTCAGAAGATTAGAGACAATTGGCTTTCTCTCGGCGCGGCGCAGCGGATGAGAAAGTTTATTATTATTCCGGCGGACTTGGTAATGTATATTAACACAATGCTGGTCCTGTGGACACGCAATAAACCAAGTTTTTGTGGAGTGTAACGTCATCGAACAGCGGTTTGTATGATATAGTGTATGTAATCCTCTAACCTTTGCGTAAACTCACAGTTAATGTCGTTTTTTAGCTCGATGTGGTGAATACGACCTTGTATTCTGACGTAACAATAGACACGTCCTCGAAACTTACGCAATAAACTGTACGTTATCCGCTCTTAGAGTGATCCTAACATCTACAAACGCCAATTGTACCCTTCCGCCATTCGCGCCACAATTGCTGTCACTTTTTACAGGGAAATGATGACACAGCAACAGAAGATTGGACACTTTCAGGCATATTGTTTCATGAGAATCGACTGAAGCATGACTCAAATGAATCACCCATATGTAAAAAACTATTTTAAGTTGTAATTATTTATTAGGTATATTTTAGAACGTTTTATATGTTTTGATGTTAGTCTATTATTTCCATTCACGAGGAATAACAAGTATATTTAAGGTACATATGTTTAATTTAATGAAGGGAACTACTTTTTCGCATATTTATTGCTGCTACACAGTTTGTACTAGAGCATGCCATTAAATCTTTAGAGAATGAGGAAGACTTACAACTCATTGGTATTAATAAGCTGTAAGTTTATGCTGATTATGTAGTTCTGTTGGCCGATAGCGAGGAGATATTAAACGACAACACGCACACACTATTGAGTAACACTAAGAAATTAGGACTGGAAGTAAATATCAATAAAACTAAATATATGGTCACACGTAGAAATTCATTAAATAATGGAAACGAACAACTAATGACAAATGAGGGAAATTTAGAGAAGTGGCTGAATTCAAATATCTAGGAACAATAATCACAAATAGGAATGAGATGCACAAAGAAATTAAACATAGGCCCAATTCTGTAAATGCGTGCTATTATGCATTGCAGAGACTATTGATGTCCCAACTCCTTTCAAAAAACGTTAAACTGAAAATATATAAAACTATTATTCTACCAGTTATATTATATGGGTGCGAAACATGGACTCTTACTTTAAGAGAGGAAAGGAGATTATAAGTATTTGAGAATAAAGTTCTTAGGAAAATTTTTGGACCAAAGAGAGATGAACAGACAGGTGAATGGAGAAGACTGCATAACAATGAACTACATGGTCTTTATAGGAAGCCAGATATAATAAGAACAGTTAAGTCTCGTAGACTGCGATGGGCAGGACATGTTGCACGTATGGGGAATGAAATACTTGCATGGAAGCTTCTTGTAGGAAAGCCAGAGGGAAAAGGCCCAGTTGGTAGACCAAGAATGAGGTGGGAGAATAACATTAACTATGATTTGAGGGAAGTAGATTATTCAGGGAATGATTGGAAAGCAATAGCTCAGGATAGGGATGTATGGAGAGCTTTATGTCGATGCTGCCATGAACCTACGGGTTCGATAGTGCCAGTGAGCAAGTAAGTAAGTACACCGTAGGTACGTCGGTGTCCGTAACCAATGAAAAGCGAGCAGGTCACATGGTTTTGTTTTGATGAGAATCATTTTAAGAGCGAATCCATCCATAGTAATTCTGCCCGAGGGCAATCCTTCACTGCAATCATAGCATTTTCATGCTATGCTTGCAGCTTTACTAGGGAATTGTAGGTGTGGTAGCTTCCCGTTGCTTTCCACTCCGGTGAAGGATGATGATTGTGATGATGATAATGAGAAGGATGATGATGATGGCCATATGATTTCGGGGACCGTTTGGGCCTTAAAGTTTTCCTGACATTTGTCTTACAGGTGAGGAAAAACCCCGATAAAAACCTCACCCAGAAAAACTGCCCCGACCGGGGATCGAACCCGGGCCCGCTGCGTGACAAGGCAGCACGCTACCTCGATACCACAGCGGTCTTTATATAATTATAATTTAAAACTGTAAATTTATCGTTTATTTACTATTTCGTTCTTCAATATACGGTTAGTGCAGAAAGTATTGGTACACTTAAAAATAACACAGACAGAAATAAATAATTCAATTATTTCTTCACTACATACTTACTTACTTAGTAAGTAAGTCTTCACTACATACAAAAACAAAAATATACACCTTCAAATTGAACTCTGTGAAGTTAAATCCACGCAGTTTCCTCTGTTTTAACATGACAATTAACGAGTAAAAACAAATAATTTGTACATGAAAAACAGTTTCTCAGAAACGCAAATTTCTCACAAACTCGAATTTATGGTCCGATTTTGCTATATGGAATGTATATTTAATTTGTTAATCTTACAATTTGAAAGAAATATCTTATACCAACTAATTTAAATATGTTGGATTTCAGTTAAAACAAACCATGTATAAAGTAATCCCACTACAGGCCTCAGGAGGCCCTTGGGGTAGTAGGAGGTTAAGGCTCCCACTTTTCTGGACAATCGGCACTTGATGTCAGCCGGGTTGTCAGCCCTGCGTGACGGCCGCCTCTACCCCAGAACAAGCGCCTGGTACTGATTTTCGTTAGAGGCTCAGCCGACCCCAGGACCATAGTGTCGCCGAGGGTTGGGTCAGTTTAAAAAACCTGGCCCCACTAGGACTCGAACCCTCGACCTTCCAGCTTGTAGCACAGTGCCTTAACCACTACGCTACGGCGTGCCCCTAACCATGTAAGTTACTGTTTTTATATTTTAAGTTATATTGTTATATATTACGTAGGAACAATAATAATTAATTACAAATAGGAATAAGATACACAAATTCTGGAAATGCATGCTATTATGCATTACAGGGACTCTTGTCTTTCCAACTTATCTCAGAGAACGTTAAACTCGAAATATATAAAACAGCTATTCTCCCAGTTACATTATATGGATGCGGAACATGGAGTCTTACTTTAAGGGAGGAGAATAGATTACGAGTATTTGAGAATAAAGTAGTCAGGAAACATTTTGGATCAAAGAGAGATGAAAACAGACGAATGGAAAAGACTACGTAACACTGAGCTACACTGTCTTTATAGGAAACCAGGTAAAATAAAAACAGTTAAGTCTAATAGACTGCGATAGGCAGGACATGTTGCGAGTGGGGAATTAAAGAGGGACATGGAAGCTTCTTGTAGGAAAACCTGAGGGGAAACGCCCAGTTGGTAGACCTATAATGAGGTGGGAGAATAACATTAAGAATTATTTGACGGAAGTAAATTATACAGGGGATGATTGGAAAACATTATCTCAGGATAGGGAAGTGTGGAGAGCTTATGTCCGCGCGGTCATGAACCTACGGCTTCTATAGTGCCAGTGAGTTAGTTATATATGGTTGTCTAATTTGACACAATTTTGAATAACTTCTACTAATTCATTTTTTACATTTATTTATTAAAAATACTAAATAAATTAAACCAAATATCTTATAGGATACATGGCCAACTTAAAGGTTACCGTAATTAAATTGTATGGTACCCTAGATACACTGTGACGAAGGAAACATGGCGGCTGCTAGAGCGATTTATTAATTTCGGGTTTAAAAAAAAAAAAACTTCTTGTAGTTAGATTCCGCTATTTTTTTACTATTTAACTCATGCACCAAATCACAGTCGTTTATCACCTCGATTTTATCACTTTCATTTTACCGCCTTCATTTTTCAAGTGGCTTCCAGATTGTATATATAGTGCATGAATGTAACCAGATTCTGCTTGCGAGATATAATAGAAAAAGCATTCGTAGCAATTGATTATACCACAAAAAAAACTACTGTTTGCACTTTGTTAAACGTATTATTTCGCAGGAATTAACGTTGCAGAAAAATATAATTGACGTATTTACATCATAGGACATCAGAAATTAATTAATAACCTGCAATGATGTGTTTCATTTTTTCTCCACTAGGGTGCATTCTTACAATATTGCGATTCTATTTGCAATAAATATGATCTGGTTGCAGTAATGAACAAACGAAACATAACGTTTCTCATTTGTTTTCAAACATCGCCGTTTACATTAAATATATAAAAATATTTAAAAATAACTATATTTAAATAATAATTTGTGAGTAAACAGCTTAATTTTATTCGTTAAATAGTCCTAACAAATGCCACTCTTGATTTCCAAATTCTCCAGATAAATAATTTGATAATCACTCGTGGCATTACTTATGAAAAAATACCTTCTTCGTTTGATTCTAATTATATATGCTGAGTTTCGTTACGGAAAATTGAAAAATGCGATCGCTAAAATGATTTTTAAATTTTCATCTCAGGTGGATTCCAATTCGTAATGGTCCGATTTCGCTGGTTAATGCCTCGATATTACTTTTTTTTAATTTACTGATACATGTAAGTGGAAGTGTAAAAGATGGTAAGAGGAAATTTGATGAGGAGGGATACAAAGGACAATGTGCTGGTGGGATCGAGAGCCTAATTTTTATTTATCATGGAATCTATAAGGAAGCGGTCTGATAAATATTGTCTTGTCTTTTAAGCCTATGTTTTCCCTTAACAGAGATTTAGGCGCTCTCCCCCTATAGGGAAGAATTTAAACCATGCTAATTTAGTTACACTTGTTTTCGTATAGATGTCATTTGAGTGGTCCGTGGTCAGCGTTCCGCCTCATACTGACATCTAGGAAACGAAGGTAGTACTAGGATGGGAAAATTCGGTAAATTTTGCTTAGAGGCCTTTTCATTCAGGCTTAAGGATCCTTTACGAGCCAAAAAAATCTTCAGACTCGGGACCCACGGCTTAAAGTCCCTCCCGGAGGACTTGATGCTTGGACTTTTCAGTCCTAAAAATCCATCGACCCCGGCCGGGTTTGAACCCGCAACCCTCGGGACCATAGGCAAGGAGCATAACCGCTAGTCCACCGCATATAAAGAAATAAAAAGGAATTGACAGTTCTATGATCTTGTAGATAGACCAAGCCACTAGAATTATTCAAGGGACGGTGTAACGTGATCAAATCTGCGAATACCAAAAATGAAATGTACGCAAGAATTATGAACAAAGTGCAGTCTTTGAGGAGGGATGGTCCATAAAAATAGTATATTAATCAATAAGGAGCCTGAAGTCTCTGAAAGTCACGGTAACACTGAACGCGTAAAATACTTAAAAATGGAGAGGCTAAACTAATACTAAGAAGGTAACTGTTAACAATTTCATGCCGAAACTTACCTTGGAATTTATTCTTGAGAAGCGTTGTGATGTACCAAGGCCGTATTCAAAAAATAATAATTTGCCTATTTTAACTGCAAGGCAAGAAATCAAAGCCAGAATCCAGCAATAGCAACCCACTGTACAAAAACAGTTGGACTCCCTGTTTGCTAGAGCGGAGTGGAATGAGACGGGACGAGGCGTGGACGACAGGCAGCGAGTGTTATCCAATCTACCAATTCAGGATTTGCGTTACTTCCTTGTAGTTTAAATAAGAGATTTGGCTCTGGATTTTAATGCCCTGCAATTAATAATGGTAGATTTTTTCCTGGAATGGTACATCACAACGGTTCTCTGGAAGAAATCTCAAGGTAGGTTTCGACATGCAATATTTGACAGTTCCCTTGTGAGAATGAGAAAGAAAGTAAGATTTTGTTAACCGTTACTTTCTGGAGTAATCCTGAACTCATTAAGAGCGAAACGTAATATTATCTCCTAAAGCAACCGCTAGCTTTATCCTCATTATCTACTTGATTAATAATTATTTGTTAATTATCTGCAGTTCTCTGTATTACATCTACATTACGCAAGGCTTGTTCCATACTAATTATAATTGTTTGGTGGATTGCATTCAATTATAGACAACGTAGCAATGAATTGTTTTAATTAAATACACGGTGCGTCGTGCGCTGTTACGCCTAAATAAATGAAAATTAATTGTGTTTTATTGTTTAGTTGAATAAGTAAAAGGAAAATAATTATAAATTTATATTTTGTAGATACCCCGTGCTGATTACCCGGCGTTGTCCAGGAATAAACTTATCCCGATCTTCTTGACATAAATGAGCTAAAATACGAAAATTGATGTGTTTTATGTTTAGTCAAATAAGTGAAAGGAAAAATTTATATCGAAATTATTTTTAGATAGGCTTACCCCGTGCTGTTTACCCGGCGTTCCCGATCTTCTTGGCATAAATGAGCTGAAAGACAAAAATTAATGCACTTCTTATGATTAGTTGAATAAGTAAAATGAAAAATAATTATAAATGTATATCGTAATTATTTTAAGATTCCTGTGCTGATTACCAGGTGTTGCCCGTGAATCTACTTATCTCGATTTTCTTGACATAAATGAGCTAAAAGACAAAATTCGTTATTATGAGTTATCCGTAAAAGAATACCCGCCATGTGCTGCTATGCTTGCACAGGAATCCACGTACTTGTCTCGATTTTCTTGGCATCAATGAAAGACAAAAATAGTTATTGTGAGTTATCTGTAAGAGATAAACATAAGCTGTCGCGGACGTTTTTGTAGAGCTTTTTGAGATATTCAATTATGTGTAGCCTACATCAATTTTGTGTAATTGTTATGGTTTAGGCAGCGTAAGTCATTTAAGCGTCCAAATAGCTACTTTTTTTTACGTTTTCCACTACAAACAGCTATTTATAAGGGTGTAGGAGTTGAGTATCACAACTCTCTTATAGTCTATGTTCATCCCAGGAATCTCCTGAGCATTTTGCAAAAAGCCCCGCCAACCGTATGGCCGCGCATAAAGTATTAACAAACAAACAAACAAACATTCATATATATATATATATATATATATATATATAAAGGGTGTTTCAGAATAAGTGTTACAGACTTCTAGAGGTTGTAGAGGGGACTTAGTAGATAAAGTTTTGATAATGAACCCTTGACCAGAAACGTACCATTTTGATGTAAAATAGGTTTGAAGATCGAAACAAAATGAGCTGATATCGTGTGTCTTGGGTTTCAGAATACATAAGTATTACGCCCTATTGTTCGTTGCACAAAGTGTATTATCACCTCACTATGATGGTTGTCCGTTTACATAAAAGCGGGTGCCGCGCGACCATGCTTGACAATGATTAACATCTTCTTCTTCTCCATCACGGTTTAGGCTTATTTACTAGCCTGTTCCGGCTCCAAATTGCTCCTGTTTCCATCTTTACAATGCGGAATTATTATAGTGGCGGTAGTCGGCATCTTTGTATTTAATTAGGCCTATATGTAACAGTTGCAAGGAAACAAAGTGAGCCGCTGCGCTGGAGAACCATCATAGTGAGGGGTACGTGCTCAATAATTTCTGCTGCCGCCAGAATTCCTGCAAGAAGATCCTTCCTCTCATTTGACAGCTGTTTTTGGCGGATTTGAACCCGCGAGAAGCTCACATATAGTAATCAATTAGACGATGTTATGCATCAACCGGCCAAGCGCCATTTTTTAAAAAGTTGAGGTTTTGATGCCATCTATTACACTGAATATGAAGTAGGCCTAAGTATAAGCACAATTTTAGCCCCAAATATTTAAATATAGCCTAATATTTAAAAAATATATAAACCCTATCAGTCCTATCAGAGATTCTATGTTTTGCAACGAACGGCTATGAAAGTAGATCTTCATAAATTCGAATCTAAATCTTGCATCATGCAGCTAAGCGCCAAATGTCCCTGCTCTTAGACTGTTGATGCATAACTGACAAACAAGGAAAATACTTGCATTATCCAGTATTGTAGTTTGGCACTACAATAAATAGTGAAGATTGACTTCTTCTCTTCTTCACTTCCTGGTTTAGGCAAGAGTTGCCTGTTCCGGTGAAGATTGACTTAAACTTAAAACGTATTTTTCTCGAAACTTACATAATGGCGCATAGCCGGTTGATGCATATATATCAATCAATTAAGAAGAGTAAAGTCAAATGGTTTAATAATTATTACTGAAATCACATAGGCCTTATTTAAAAAACACTTAATTTGAAATATAGATCATCGGTTGTTTAATGTCTTTGACATTGTCCGATTATTATAACCAATTTTGTCGGTCCATCCAATCTCCTGCATTTTTCTCCTTCATGTATAAATATATTCCCTGACACCAGAAGGTTTTAGGTCTTCCTCTACCTCGTCTTCCCTCAGGTTTCCATTCCAAAACACATTTTGGTAGCCGATCCTCTTCCATTTACTGGACATGTTCATACCATCTTAATTGCTGAGTTACTTAAATTGATTATTTAACCCATGCCCCAAATAAGAATCAATAACAAATCACGTTTCAATGAATTTTGTTTTACAACTAATGACAGTCGTGTTTCACCTCGATATTTATCGAATTTTGTTTATCAACATAAAGAAAGCTCCTCCTTTTTAATATTCTGAAGAGGTCAGAACATTATTTTGCAGTGACTGACTCTCCAACAAATACGAGTACATTGAATATAGCAATTAATGAATAGATTCCTTCGAACTACACATTTGATAATTGTGCGTTCAATAATTGCGTTTTTAAATAATGATTTTACTGAGTTGTTTTCTAAAAAAAATTAATAACCTATAATGATCTTGTAGAAGATTTCCGGCCGTAAAAGCCTAAATCAATAACCTATAACGTTGGTTGTAATATACGAGTACATTTTGACGTGTTTCATTTTTCTCCACTAGGGTGCATTCTTACAATATTGCGATCATATTTGGCAATAAATAGTATGATCTCGTTGAAGTGGATAAACAAATGAAACATAACCCAAAATTTCTCATTTGTTTTCAAACAAAGCGGTTTACATTAAATATATAAATAGTTTGAAATAACTATAATTAAATAATGATTTGTTAGTAAACAGCTTAATTTTATTCGTTAAATAGTCCTAACAAATGCCACTCTTTATTTACAAAACCTCTAGATAAATGGGAAATCACTCGTGGCATTACTTATGATAATGCTGAATGTCTTCTATCATATGTGCGTCCCTTAATATTGCGCATATAGTAATAGTAGTAGTAGTAGTAGTAGTAGTAGTAGTAATAGGACTTTATTAGACTAAAAGTAAGATATAGCCTATACAATATTATTTACAAATATGGGTCGCACGGGCATTAAGCCGTACGTGCTGTTGACAGTCCGTTACAATAAAGTAATAAGTATAAAGAAAACAATAATTTTACAATTACATAAAGAAAACACAATAATATTACAATTACATAATACAAAAACATTATACATTAATTAAGTTATGTAGAATTATAAGAAGTAATGGTATTGCATTTTGATAACATGTATTTATTTATGAATGAGTGTTGTTCTTATTTTCCGCGTTTTGTCCAGACATTTACCCAAGTTTATCCAATTTTCTGGATTTACCATTAACTCGTAGCATGCCAATCTTTCATGAATTGAATTTAAAAATCTTTCCGGCAATAACTGATGCCTCAAATATTCTAAATCTTTATATTTTCCTAATATATGTATCTCGTCATCAAAGCTCCCGCACATTGGACATATTGGCATATCGTGATCGACCTTAATTTTTAGAAATTTCTATGCCCCTAGCCTAAACCAAGCAAGATCTGATCTATCTTTAAATCCTAGGTTCAGTATATAAGATTCTTTTCCCCAAACATGTTTTAGGTCTCTTTGTAAATAGAGTGAGCGTTTTCCTGTACATTCGGCCTTGTTGGTTTATATCTAAGTACCTTCTCCTTATTTTTCTCCACACATTCTTGCGATTTTCAATCCCTTTTCCCATACCCAACCCATCCCAATCTTTTGGAGTTCTCTCCTATCCTCGTCTGCCCAAAATTTCACATCTATATATATATATTCTTTTTTGTCTAATCTAGTTAAATATAATAGTGTACATAAAAAAAATGCATATAGATAAAGCACATATTAAAATGAAGCAATATGTAAATAATGAAGTTTGAATCTCTATTGATGGACGGGTATAGTAACTGCAAGACAATCAGATATTCATGTATGACGTCCCACGCATGGGTCATTTATCATGTCACTGAATGAGATGGAGCGGGTGTCTTGGATGCGAAGGAGTGTTTGCTTAATTATAGCTGGCAGTGATATCACTTCACTACAGATTATATACATCAACTCTATTAATTTAACGACAGTTATAATGTGTGGGTGTTGTACCCTCCACACTTTTCGTGCTTCAGGTTTCCTACTATGCGGATGCATTGGGTTTATGTAATTTCTTTAGCGCCGTGGAAGCTATGCACCATATTTAATTACGCACTTAAACACCACTTAAATGCAATAAACAATTATACAATGATGTATTAAACATATTTAACCACGAAATTGAATTATCTGACGTACTGCAGGTCACTCAAGAACAGACCATAAAAGGAATTCTGAGATTCTCAAATAATTACAAACAGAATCAGTCATGGAATATGTACAAAAATACAGAACCAACTGGAAATCTCACGTAAGAAGAATCAACAGAACAAGAATACCACGTCAAATTTTAAATTACCAGCTACCAGGCAAGAGATCTTTGGACAGACCCTTCAATCGTTGGATTGAGATCGTAACAGACCACTAGGTCTATCACTCAAAGGAAGAAGAAGAAGAAGAAGAAGATTTAATTATTTTTAACTCATTTTACTCATAAATATGGGGAAAAAGTGGAACTATTTGCTGTCATGACCACTCTGCTTACAACAGTTATTCTATGAACCAGCGATAACCACATTAATAACCAGCGATAACCACACTAGTAACCAGCGATAAACACACGGCTCTGATAATAACACAGATTCTCTGTCGATAATAACTGATTATGTCCGAATTTAACCGCGTAAAACACAAATAAATATACTGATTTAACCGCGTAAAAAAAGGGCGTTTCATGGGATTCACCTAGGTTAGAGTAATTGAATTAGGTTAGGTTAGCTTTTAGGTTCGCTACATTCTAAATGTGTTTAAATAAGTAAAAACAAAAAAAATTACCTTTTCTAAGGAAATTCAAAATGGCCGACGGTTACAACGTAAAAACATATCTCCACTCGTAAATTTCACATTACATTAACATACTTTTACGATGGTAATTTTCCGGGGATAAATGTTACAAATATCACTTAGTAATGGGATAAATTCCATTAAAAATGTCTTAAGTTGCGTAAGTAAATATCTGGTTATGTTCAACCCCAACATGTTTTGCGCACCAGTTCGGTAGATCAGGTTATTTAGATGATATGTACTTGTATTGTGTTCAGAGATGAGTGTGAACATATTTTTAACTTTACCTTGTCGAGTGATTATTGAATTAATGAGATTTACAATTCCGTTTTAAGTAATTTACTTGTGATTATGTGATAGCGAGCATATACTAAGGGCCAACATGCACATCCTATTGTGTAACACTAGGAAATTGGGACTGAAAGTGAACGACAATTAAAATATATATCCATCCATAGTAATTCTGCCTGAAGGCAGGTCCTTCACTGCAATCATAGCATTTCATGGGAATTGTAGGTGTGGTAGCTTCCCGATGCTTTCCACACCGGTGAAGGATGATGATGATGATGGCCATATGATTTCGGGGACCGTTTGGGCCTTAAAATTTTCCTGACATTTGTCTTATAGGCGAGGAAAAACCCCGATAAAAAACTCACCCAGTAAAACTGCCCCGATCGGGAATCGAACCCGGGTCCGCTGCGTGACAAGGCAGCACGCTGCATCGAGACCACAGCGGTGGACAAAATATGTATGGTCATACATATATAAAACTATAAAAGAGTCTATGTTTCGGATCCGTATAATATAACTGGTAGAATTATAGTTTTATATAAACTGAAGATATATAAAACTATTATTCTACCAGTTATATTATATGGATGCGAAACATGGACTCTTACTTTAAGGGAGGAAAGGAGATTACGAGTATTTGAGAATGAAGTTCTTAGGAAAATTTTTGGACCAAAGAGAGATGAACAGACAGGTGAATGGAGAAGACTACTTAACAGTGAACTACATGGTATTTATAGGAAGCCAGATATAATAAGAACACTTAAGTCTCGTAAATTGAGATGGGCAGGACATGTTGCACGAATTGGGAATGAAAGACGTGCATGGAAGCTTCTTGTAGGAAAACCAGAGGGAAAACGCCCAGTTGGTAGACCAAGAACGAGGTGGGAGAATAACATTAAATATGATTTGAAGAAAGTAGATTATACAGGAGATGATTGGAAAACATTGGCTCAGGATAGGGATGTATGTAGAGCTTATGTCCGCGCGGCCATGAACCTACGGGTTCGATAGTACCAGAGAGTTAGTTATATGGTCATACATATTTCTTCTTCTTTAGTTTAACCTCACTCCGTTTAGATACGTGCCACATGCCGCACCCGGGCCTTACAGTAGCACGACCTGTCAGGAAAGGGATTTTAATTATTGATCAAACATATAGGCTACATGTTTGGCCACACAAGGACATGGAGGACTTCCCCGAATGAGTGATCAGCTCAACTCAGGGCCTCCTCTGACACAACACAACATTAAGACGAAATAGCCTACACCATTCACACACATGCATACTAAACATGATTATTATGTAATTGTAATATTATTGTGATCGGCCGCGTTGGACTAGTGGTTATGCTCCTTGCCTCTGGTCCCGATGGTCACGGGTTCAAACACGGCCGGTGTCGATGGGTTTTTTAGGACGGAAAAATCCAAGGAGCAAGTTCTCCGGGAGGGACTTTAAGCCGTGGGTCCCGAGTCTATAGATTTTCAGGCTCGTAAAAAAATCCTTAAGCCCGAATGAAAAGGCCTCTAAGCAAAATTTACCGATTTTTCCCGTCCTAGTACTATCTTGGTTTCCTAGATGTCAGTATGAGGCGGAACGCTGACCACGGACCACTCAAAAATGGCATCTATATCGAAAACAAGTGTAACTAAATTAGTATGGTTCAAATTCTTCCGTGTAGGGGGAGAGCGCCTGAATCTCTATAAAGGATTACAAAATATGTATAGGCCTATATTATTGTGTTTTCTTTATGTAATTGTAATATTAAAGACAATATGAAAGCAGAATAACGGCTTGTGAAATGAGATTCATGCGCAGAACAGCGGGTTACACCAGATGGGATCGGAAAAGGAACACCGATATCTTTAAAAGAATTGATGACTACACCAATTTTGGAATATATTAAATAGTACCAACTAAATTGGAAACACCATCTTGAAAGAATGAGTTCAAATCGGATCCCCAAAGTTGTTTATAATTATATACCAAGAGGACAAAGATCTCTGGGCCGTCCTATGAAACGCTGGAGGGAAATTTTTCTATATCATCGTAACAGGCCTTGGCCTAATACTTGGAAGGAAGAAGAAGAAGAAGACACACATTCATACTAAATACGATTAGGCCTATTATCATCATCATCATAGTACATTCACGAATTTAGGCCATTTGTTGACCTGTTTCGGCCTCAAGAGAAACACCATCCAGAAGTCTTTTGAGTGGACGTCCTGGTCTTCTTCTTCCTGCAGGTTGATATCTTAACATTAGTTTGGGTATTCTGTGATCTTCCATTCGATGAACATGTTGTATCCATCTTGACTTATAATCAGAAATTTTGTTTTCTAAAGATTCCATGTGTAATTCTTCTAAGATGTCTTCATTTTTTTTGTGATCTAGTAGTGTGTATCCTGCAGTCCTCCGAAGATATCTCATTTCAGCAGATCTAAGTCTCTGTATATCCTTCTGTTTCAACGTCCATACTTCGCTACCATACAAAGAGTTGGAAGAGCCAGTGTTTTATACACTTTCAGTCTTGAATGCTTTTGGACTAACTGTGGCTTGAAGATAGAATTTATTAACCCTAAAATTCTTAAAAATTTAGATATTTTTGCATTTACATCCTTTTCTTCTTCATATGAGATATTGCATCCTAGATATGTAAAATTATTCACCTGCTCCAAAATTTTATTGTCCAGTACAATTTTACTTCTGACAGGATCTACACCTTGAAATGCCATAATTTTTGTTTTTTCTGTAGATATCTTTAATCCATATTCTTCTGTAATTTTGTTAAGTTCATACAGACCTTTCTGTAGATTATCTTCGGAATTTGCTATTATTATTTGGTCATCTGCAAACAATAGGGTGTTTAATTTTCTATTTTCTGATATTCTTATTCCAAATTTATATGTTTTGTTCCAGCAACATATTACTTCATTGATATAAATTGCAAAGAGTGTTGGGGATAGGGGGCAGCCTTGTCTCACACCACGATTTATAATTCCTTCTTCAGGAAATCTGTTATTTAATTTAATCTGTATGGTGTTGTCTTTGTAAATATTTTGTATGTTCTGCCGAAGTAAATTTGGTATATTTCTGTCTTCCAATATATTTAAGAGTTTTGATCTCTTGACTGTGTCGAATGCTTTTTCAAAATCTATGAAAGCAAAATGTGTTTCTAAGTTGGTAATTGTAATATTATTGTGTTTTCTTTTTGTTTTTCTTTATACTATTACCAATTATTACTTTATTGTAACGGACTGTCAACAGCACGTACGGCTCACTGCCCGTGCGACCCATATTTGTAAATAATATTGTAAATATCTTACTTTTAATCTAATAAAGTCCTACTACTACTACTACTACTAAACATGGTGAGTATGATAATGATGATTACGATGGCCAGATAATGTTCTGGAATACCTGATGTAATAAGAACAGTTTAAATATCGTAGAGTACTATGGACAGAACATGTGATAATAATGGTGAATGAAAGAGGGGCATGGAAATTTCCTGTAGGAGAGCAGAGGGAAAGTACCCTGTAGGTAGGCCAAGAAGGTGAGAAAATAACACTAACCAAATAACTAACTAACTGGCATTATTGAACCCGTACGTTCATGACCGCGCGGACATAAGCTCTCCATACATCCCTATCCTGAGCTAATGTTTTCCAATCATGTCCTGTATAATCTACTTCCCTCAAATCATAGTTAATGTTATTCTCCCACCTCATTCTTGGCCTAACAACTGAGCGTTTCCCTCTGGTTTTCCTACAAGAAACTGCCATGCACGTCTTTCATTCCCCATTCGTGCCATATGTCCTGCCTATTGCAGTCTCTGAGAGACTTAACTGTTCTTAATCTATCTGGCTTCCTATAAAGACCATGTAATTCACTGTCATGTAGTCTTCTCCATTCGCCTGACAATTCATCTCTCTTTGGTTCAAAAATTTTCCTAAGAACTTTTGTCAAATACTCGTAATCTTCTGTCCTCCCTAAAGTAAGAGTCCATGTTTCGCATCCATAAAATATAGCTGGTAGAATAATAGTTTTATATATTTTCAGTTTAACGTTTTTTGAAAGGAGTTGGAACGTCAAGTGTCCCTGTAATGCATAATAGCGCGCATTTCCAGAATTGAGCCTATGTTTAATTTCTTTGTGCATCTCATTCCTATTTGTCATTATTGTTCCTAGGGTATTTGAATTCAGCAACTTCCTAAAATTCTCCTCAATTGTCATTAGCTGTCCATTTCCATTAAATAATGTATTTGGAGGTAAATTAGGCCTATATAGTATTTAATTTGAAATCAGACCAGCCTCATGGGCTAGTGGTCAGCGTTCCTGACCACTGTTCATGAGGTCGCGGGTTCGATTCCCGGTCAAACCATAGGATTTTTTTTTCCTTAAAGGGAATCATTCGTGTGGTTGCCCATTGTCTGGAATTTAGGTTAAGTTTAGGTTACGAACTCTCCTGGCACTTCATTATCATTTATCACCCATCATATCATCGGGGTAACGTAACTCCGCCTTCCAGGCGCCCCAACTTCAGAAGTGGGTTACAATAAAGCCAATGCCAGGAGAGAACACCAGAAATGTCGAAATGACAACCTGGGGCATTGGGGGAAAAAAATTGAAAACATTAGCTCTAGATAGGAATATATGGAGAGCATAGCCCTTGCATTGATTTAATTGTATTAAATGAATGAGAGGATAACAAACATTGGTAATATCCTATAGCAACACGTGCACGCATTTTGAATTCGCTCCATGTCTGCCTAACGAATTAGGTTGTCAAGGCACTGTAATAGGCGTGCATGTATTACAGTGGGAATCTGGTTTGAAACGAATTGAAAGGCATTCATGTCACAAACTAGAAACATGCGCCTGTTTACGATAGTATCGCTTCGGAAATTAGAGAGAAAGCTTTGAATTTAGCCCAACGCAGGCTCTGAATCAACCAACTAGCAGTATTTATTTCGAAGCAATCTCTTACAGCGTGACGCGGTACAATCAATTTAGTTTTTATCTTTCTGCAGACTATTACGACTGCAGATTCCAATTTAAGATGAAAAACGACTTCATCTAAAACAGATCCTAAGGTCTACACAAAATAAATTGAAAGAAAAGTAAATCTAGTGAACTTGATGAAGTTAAATCAAGAAGTAGAGGACAGTTCAAAGAAGAGTGATAATTATGTATTATACATTACACTCAGCAACAAAAAAGAAACGTTTTTTTTTTGTTTCAGAAAGAAAAATATGTGATTCTCATAGTATTTTTTCTCCAGAATTTAAATATGATATATCGGTTTTTCTCCATCACGCAAGATTTCCGAGAGACAGGCATTTGTTATAATTTCAAACACTTTAATATTTTCTGCATTCGTAACTACACAATA
This sequence comes from Diploptera punctata, assembly GCA_030220185.1. Lineage (NCBI taxonomy): Eukaryota > Metazoa > Arthropoda > Insecta > Blattodea > Blaberidae > Diploptera > Diploptera punctata. The sequence continues at coordinate 1,492,536 of JASPKZ010007251.1, read as the reverse complement.
TTCGAACATTCGGACTCACCTAGAAAGTAAGAAATGACGATCTTCTGCTATATTTCACCTGTGGAGCATTCCTCTTGATGTTCCAACAATAATCAGCCAGCATATTAGTATTCCATTTGCCTTGATATCTCTTTTCCATAGCTGAAATCTCCTGATGAACGTGTTCTCCGTGCTCAACGCTCACTGCGCCAAGATTTTCCGGGAAGAAGGTTTATTAAAATATAATTATTTAAATCCATTAATTGAAATTAAAATAAAAAAACTGTGGGTGATGGAGAAATTCCGAATACATATTTGAAAACACGATAAAAAGCTGCATTAAGTACAACTATTGGTACTCATGAGACAAAAATCATGTTGACCTGTGATTATCAACAGTAAAGTAACAAGTTGTGTTTTTCTGAAAAAAATCACGGGTGACAAAGTCGCGAGTTATTTTGTCTAAGAAAAACTCAACCTCACGTTGGATTAGGAGTAACTATTTAGCGAATAATACAAAATCACAAGATAAAAATAATTATCCATCCATCCATAGTAATTCTGCCCGAGGACAGGTATTTCAATGCAATCATAGCATTTTAATGCTACGCTTTGCAGCTTTACTAGGGAATTATAGGTGTGGTAGCTACTCGTGTCCCGCGCCGTAGCCGAGCGGTTAAGGTAGGAAGCCTTGGCGCAGAGCTACGGGACATGCGCTGGTTCGAGTCTCCATGGGGGAAGAAATTTTCTCATGGTATTTCGGCCAGTATGGGACCGGTGCCCACCCAGCATCGTGAGGTAATTGGGTAGCTACAATAAGTAGCGGCTCCAGGTTGAGGAACCAGCTATAACGGCTGGGGGACTCGACATGCTAACCACATGTCACCCCTACACTGGCTGTTGATCATCTACCTCTGTGATTGGCACATGTGGATGTGAAGGGCCAGCAGCCGGCTGATAAAAGGGCAACCGCTGAAAAGTGGAAAGACCCTCAATCGGAATCGGCAATCGGAATCGGTAGCTACTCGTTGCTTTCCACACCGGTGAAGGATGATAATGATAATGATAAAGATGATTATGATGGCCGGATGATTTTCGGGAACCGTTGGGCTCTAAGCTTCCTAACATTATCTTACAGGTGAGGAGAAACCCCGAAAAAACCTCACCCAGGAGCCTGTCCCGACCGAGAACCGAACCCGGGCCCGCTGCGTGATTTCTAAGCCGGCTGTATAGTTATAAATACCTTTGGGCTTGGGAAAAATCGATAACATGATTGTATGAAAAATAATGCAGATTCATTATACAACATTTGACAAATTTTTGAGAACAATAGAACTAACTTTTTTTTGTAAATTTTGAAGTTGTTTTCCTTTGGCATTTCTTGCTGTACCATATCGATCGTACATTGGTGAATCGATTTTCTTGTAAAAGAAGTTAATTTGCGGAGATATCGCTCATTACGAACAGGTAGAGGCAATTTTATCAACAGTAAGAGGCAATTTCATCGGTCTATGAGTTAAATAATCAATAAAATCAAATAACCAAACTAAAATGTTAAAATAGTCAACGCGTTTCGATAGCGAAGCCATCATTATCAAGATCAGTTATTTGAATCAATAACTAGTCTTGATAATGACAACCTGACTATAGAAACGCGTTGACTGTTTTAACATTTTAGTTTGGTGATTATGGATTTATTGATAATGTATACGAGGAGGCCTGCATCTGTAAACTCTGTAGCAAACCGTGCCCAAAGTATCACTTAGTGAAGTGCGAAAACAGAACTAAAACAATTCACGAATTAACAGGGGTCCTCATCTAGAGGATATGTGGATGGCGACCATAAGGTGCCCAAGCTGAGCAAAACATTTCTTCCACTTACTTGTGTTTTGCACTCTTTTAACTTTACTATCTAACCTCCCTTGGTTAACTCTTGTTTTTTCGACCCCGACGCTATTAGGGCATCCGAGGGCTAGGGAGTCTTTCCTTTCTTCCATTTCTTCTTTCCTTTATTTTCTTTTCTTCTCCAGAAAAGCCTGACCAGAGGCTATAAGATGGCAGCCCCATCACTGGTCTTGCTTTCCTTTGGCCAGCAACCAATCGAAGAGACTATTATTATGCTTTCAAATCTTATATGAGAATTTTCCGGAAGGATCAAACTATTTACGCTGAAAGGAAATTTTTCTATAGGATCGTAACAGGCCTTGGCCTAATACTTGGAAGGAAGAAGAAGAAGGATAGTAAAATGGTAAAACCATGTATATAATATTAGTGTACACATTGTGTTTAATAAATATATAGGGCCTAATAATATTTTTTTTCCATTATCTGTTTTTTAAATAATAATTAGTCTTGATAATGACAGCCTCGCTATCGAAACGCGTTGACTATATACACATTTTAGTTTGATGATTTGGGTGAGTAGTGGCCAGTCTTCATAAGTAAATAAATGTCTACAATGACTGTTAACCCCCGCGAGTTTTAAAATTTTATAAAACAATGGCGGTTCCTACACTACTGTATGGATCCGAACACTGGGTCTTAACCAAAAACTAGGAACAAAGAATAGAAACTTCACAAATGAGGTATCTGAGGAGTGTGGCGGCTGTACAATAACAAAACTAAAATATATAACGTTAACTAAATGTATTCAAACTATTGGATAGAATTGCACAGTACAGAGATGAATGGATGGACCACATCAATAGAATTCCGAAGCAGATTCTTCATTACACCACTAAGACGAAGAAATGTAGGAAAACCCAGTAAAAGATGGATACACCAATTCTAGCGTGAGATCGTAACAGACATTATGGTTTAATCCTTGATGCTGTTGATGGCAATGACTGTGAAAGCAAAATAAAATGTATTAAATAAATAATCTGATGGAACCTACATTCTACAATCCGTATGCTTTGAATACCCATGGAACTGGTTATATTCTCAGCAATCATTGCTGAGGATGTAACCGGTTCCGTATTTGAAAAAGATAAATTAAAACAGAAGAAGATTCTTTGGTTACTGAGTAGTCAAAAACCCATCTTCTGAGACTGGAATTGGTTCCAAAGTCCCACAATATTGTCGCAAGTTGAGTTGGGATTCGTCTTCACGTAGTTTCACGTAATCACACACAGATGTGTAATATTTTCACAACCACGTTTATTCTACAAAATATTGGTAATACCTTGTTCACAATTTCCACCAACCATTAATTAATCTTGATTCAAAGTTTATCTGTTTCACAATTATTTCACAGTCTCTGATCAATACGCTCACTAGAACTTCTTTTTTTTAACTCTTCACCTTTCGCAGTCACAAACACAACTGATTTACCTCCGTCCTCGCCACAAATGTTATAGGCGGGGAGGAAATTTATAGGCTTAGGTTCGAGACACTTCGAAACATAGAAGCCTCTGGTCACCGATCATTCCCAAAAGGGGACCGAGATGTTCGTAGAGACGTCTGAAATGACAGCCCAGACGTTTCGATTGTCTATGCGGGTCTTTCGACTCGCAAATCTATAGTGACCAATGCGAGACCACTATTCTCACCTTTGCCCGCGGAATTTAAACGTCATTATTACGACATGCCACAGTACTTTAAAAATTTACTGAACCTTAAAGGTATTCAAATTTATAATTTTGTATGGCGATATTGGGGAATTACGTTTTTCTTGGAAGTGGAAAACGCGAGAAACGCGAGAAACGCGAAAAAAATAAGCTCTTTCTGCGATTCATACATCACAAACTCCACATGGAGTGCGACGAAGAACAACAAAGACAAGGCAGGCGATAACAACGTCGCCAAAATCAACACACACTACACAAACAACACAATTACACAAAAATTGTAACACAAACACTAAAACTCACATAAGCTGAAATGTACATAAATCAATGAAAAACAAATGAAGATAAGATAATAGTTAGGAACAAGAGCAGATAAGGGCACTATGCTCGAGGTAACCCGAGGGGTGCTGGTGGGGCTCTTAAATAAAAAAATAATAATGCCCTACATGGAGTAACTGTGACGCGAATCCGGTACCCACAGGTAGACTAACAACTTACGCTATAGAGCCGCTCTATTTTCAATAAACTTTAGTAATAAATGTATAATATGCATTCTCCTTGTTGGTAATGTATAACTAATTTTGATTTGTATTCATTGTGTTTCTTTGTATGAGGTTTAACTAGGGATTTTGAGTGGGAAATCCCTGCAGAATCTTGTTACCATGGTAACTACATGTCCGAGAGAGGTGTACGTGGCATTCTCAGTTTTCCAGGTTGAGAAGTTACAACAAGAATATAAAAAAGAGAAATTAGCCTGAAGTGCAAAGAACATAAATTTACAAGAGCTTCAGTAGTAGTAAAAACAAACAAACAAACAATTTGCTAATTATCACAGACTAGAAGTTTTCTACTTACGTCTCTTGTTTTATAGTGAAACGTAAAACGTAGAAAAATAGCCTCAATCTCAAGTTTAAGGGAATCCAGAAAGCCTTACATTTCCTAAGGTCTTTAGGGCTGTTTATTACAGTTTGAAGGTATTTTGAAACAATATGCTTTTACTTCTTCTTCTTCTTCTTCACATCCCGGTTTAGGCATTAGTTACCTGTTTCCTCATCACTAATAGATCAAAGACCATCTCTTCCGAGGACGTCCGACATCTCTTCTTCCTCTCGGAAAATAATGTTAAGATTTTAAATAGGTTGGCGGAAGTGGCAACCTTCTAGATATGGTTAGTACATCCAGAAGCTGGACCTAAATCTTTGAGGTGGCAGCCCCACCAATGGTCCACTCTGCATAGCGTTGGTACCGCGATCAGAGGAAAACACATTACTCCTATTCTTCACAATGGAAACTCGGACGGAATTTTCTTTTACTATTGAAAACATTTGTACGTCGGCCGCGGTGGACTAGTGGTTATGCTCCTTGCCTCTGGTCCCGAGGGTCGCAGATCCAAACTCGGTCGCGATCGATGGATTTTTTTAGGATGGAAAAATACAAGGAGCAAGTACTCCGGGAGGGCCTTTAAGCTGTGGGTCCCGAGTTTGAAGATTTTCAGACTCGTAAGAGATCCTTAAGCCTGAACATAGAGGCTTCTAAGCAAAATTTACCGATCTCAAACATCCTAGTAATACCTTAGTTGCCTGCTATAGATGTCTCATTGAGTCAGTGTGTTGACCGCATATGCCACTCGTGACATCTTTGGGCAATTAAGGTAACTAAAATGAACTTGATTTATTAACTCCTGACAAAGGAGAGGCTATGGCTCAACAATGGGTTACGTCATTAATCACATATTATGTTATAAATCTATGTCCCGTTTCAGTAATTTATGATTTTACAACAAGAGTGAAAAATAAATATTAAGGTTACCATGTTCTGTAATATTGACAAAAAATATTCACAGTTTACTAATATATGAATAAATCATAGCAAATATAATTATCAGTTCAAGTAAAGGCATATGGTACAAGTGGGGAATGAAAGAAGGACAAGGAAACTCCTTGTAGGAAAACCAGAGTTGGGAGCGCCTACTAAGTAGGCCAACAAAGAGGTGGGAGAATAACATTAACCATGATTTGAGGGAAGTAAATTATACAAGGACACCTCATAAGAATGGAAGAAGTAAAAATACCAAAGAAGATCCTTGATTGGAAAACCAGTAAAAGAAGTGGAAAAGGCAGACCTAGAGAAGGATGGATAGATGCAGTAAGAAGAAGTATGGAAGCTGGAGATTTGAGGGAAGAAGATGCTTTAGACAGACACCTCTGCCGACAAAATGACTTTGAATTGAAGGACAACTATTGTAGTGTGGAATATTCCTAATAATAAATATACAAGGTATCATTGGAAAATATTAGTTCAGGAAAGGGATGTATGGAGAGCTTATGTCAGCGAGACCGTGAAACTACGGGTTCTACAGTATCAGTGAGTTATTTAGTCATAAAAAGTAAAGTTATAATGTACTTTCTTAGGTCAGAGCCGTCGTCCTGAACTTATAAAAAATGTATTCATTTTTGTCTGAAGGCCTTTCATAATCTCTATTCCATCTTCAGCAGGTCTTTCTTCGCTACATTACTTGATGTTCTCGGTACTAGCCCTAATGTAGTGTTGTACGTGACAAAAAAAATATATATTTTATAAGTTGAGGACGACGGCCCAGGCCTAAGTAGGTACATTTTAACTTTATTTTTTTTATGAGTATCCACCTCAATGGTTTTAAACAATGAAATTTATTAGTATTGAGTTAGTTTCAAGTAAAAAGCAAAGTTAATCAATAAATATTATATGGACATTAATAATAAGTTTATATCATCAATACTTTATTTCTTTACCGTAGATTAACTTCTCCACTTGTAAGTAGGCTACTTTGTCATGCCTCATGTCATCTGGACCTTATAGAGAGGCGATCTGTCGGGAGAGGCTTTTTAACACTGATATTTTTCATTTATTTTTTCTTAATGTGTTAGTAGATCTTGCGAATTGAAATCTTAGTTATATCCTCCGATAGCTCCTACAAGGACCGAGGTAAGGATAATTAATACAATAAACCCATTAAAATTGATTGTATATGAAATTAATATTAATGGGACAATCTTTTGTATAGTTATAAGAATAAAACAATTATTTCATCTGAATCCATTTTAATTACTTTCGGCCAAAGATGGGTTCCAGATGCTAATATTTCATTCTTCTTAATGTTGAAGACAGCATAATTGTTATTATTTAGTATATTGAACCGATATTATGCAGATTTCCATCATTGGGCCGATTGCATTAATTTTTTTAATATAATAAATATATAACTTTTGCATTTAACAAAATTAATCACAAAAGGTAACACTTAAATTTATCATCATCAACTTATTTAGGTTTAGATCGTTTGAGCCTGTTCCCTGAGTTCTCAACATGCGGTTGGTCAGTTCGTTTTAAGTTGATCTTCCTTTATCTCGGAAGTCCTTTAGGTTGATATTGCAATGCTAATTTAGGAAAGCGAATTGAGTCCATTCTTTGACTATTTAACTCGTGGCCCAAATGGGAGTCAATGATCAATCACCTTTCAATAAATTTTTATTTACAACGAATCACAGCCGTGTTTCACCTGGCATTTATCAAATAAGTTATCATATTACAGAAAGCTCCTCGTTTTTAACATTCTGAATAAGCCAGAGCATTATTTTGCAGTGACTGACTCTATAAGAAATACGGCTACCAGATTGTATACATAGTGAACGAATATAAACAGATAGTACTTGCGGGATATAATATAAAAACATTTGTAGCAATTGATTATATAACAATAAAAAAATAAACCACTGTTTGTACTTTCTTAAACTTATAATTTCCCAGAACGTTCCAGAAAGATATATTTGACATATTTATATCATACACAGTTTGATGTGTTTCATTTTTTTCTCCAGTAGGTAGCATTCTTACAATATTGCGATCCTTTGGTAACAAATAATATGATCTCGTTGCAGTCATGAACTAGTGGCACATTACAAATGTTTCTCATTTGTTTTCAAACATCGTCGTTTCCGTTAAATATATA